>LSSN01000948.1:8114-37791 GCA_001970855.1 Smittium culicis | reverse complement strand
TTTCAAAGCCCCCCCCCCCCCCCACTTTATTCTTGCTGCAATTGATTTTCATACCAACTAAGCGAACTTTTTATTATTTTTACCGTTTCAATGGTTAGATGTACTAAAATCAATTAATAAACTCAAAAAAAAAACAAGGTTGTATCAATTGTAATTAATCTAAATACTAATTTATTGGCCTAGCTTGAAATAAGTTGCTATTATTTTATTAAAGTTGGTTATGTGTAGGTCAATTTTGAAATAAAAAGCTTAGTTGTCATGGGCTTATTATCTTGATTGTACAATTGCTTTTTTTTTTTCTTTTTTCTGGTGCGGCCAATAATATATAATTTACAAATACATTGTATATAGGTTTTAAACAATAGACGATTTGATTGTATTTTCTATAGTCAATGCAACGCTGACTTTTAAGTGGAGTAATAAAAATGAGATTTTAATCAAAGTTGATTCTTTTCTGATTTTAAAGTTTTTTTTGTTTTATTGAAAATCTCTATAGCAGCTCGAAAAAAAAAAAAGAATTAAAAAGTGCAAAGTTGATATTATAATCGAGTGAATGGAATTGTTTATTTTTAACTAGGTTGATTATTTATCTGATTCAGCCATCTTATATCGCTGACAATGATAAGAGTTGCGAACAACGCAAAAGTAATAGATGTACTCCAATTACTTGTTTTTTAAATTAGAAAGCTTCCTTCAAACAAGTAAAAAAGTATAGAACACTACTAGATCTCTTAAACTATAGTTAGTATACAATTTTTTTTTTAGTTTGTTCGTATTCTTATCATTGATAAGTGGATATGTTTGAAAAATTGTTTAAGGGCATGATAAGTGTTAAAAAGAAAAAGTATATAAGCGCCTTTGACGGCAGTAATAATATTTTAGTCAAAACACAAGCAAATTCGTTCCTATTTCTTCAGTTCATTACTTCTTACAACAAAACCTATAGCGCGTAATATAACAAATTAAAAAAAAAAGGGTATGTGTAGGATATTAATTTTAAAGCATGATTCTTATTGTTTATTGAAATTGGGATTAATAGTAATGATTTTTTTTAAAATTTTTTAATTTTTTAGCGAAAATGATGAAAATAAGTTTGTATTCAGTAATTGGGTTACTTTCAATAGTAAACAGTGTATCTGCAGGAGGATATGCGAACGGAGTGTCAAAAGTAGGATACTCAAATGGGGCAGATTCAGGATATGATGCCAATAATGTCGACTGTGATGAAGGTGATTATAACGATTCAACGTTAACATGTTGCTCAACAAAATTTGTTGAAAATTCATGATAATGATAGAATTATAATATTTTGTTTTGAAGTATTATTAAAAAAATAATTTTGAATTAAACTAATGATGAATAGGCGGCAAATATAAAGGTGGAGAAAGTTCAGCAGTTCACCCAACTAATGTATACGCAGGCAATGTAGCTAAACCAGTGTACAGGAGAGAAGACGAAGACATTTCAGACATAGCTACTGACACCGAAAACATTGATACCGAAGATGTTGATGCAACTGATGCAGGAGATGAGAGTTCAGAAGATGTTGATGCAACTGATGCAGGAGATGATAGTTCAGAAGATGTTGATGCAACGGAAGGGGGTGAAAGCTCAGAATATGGAGGTGATAGTGATACAGAAGACGTCGACCCTAGCAGTACAGGCGATGATTACGATGGTGCATCACCAACAAACTTGACATGTTCTGAAGGGAAGTACAAGTGTGTACCAGGAAAACCAGGCTTTTACTATCAATGTAACTTTTCACAGTTTGTAATGAGACCATGTGGGCCAGGAACAGTATGCGTTGAAAACGGCGATGGAACAATCCACTGCGGCTTTCCAAAAAACAAATAGCACTATTTTAAAATAAAGAGCACAGTTTCATTTATCATTATTCAAGAATTTTGCAACTCATTTATGGAGTTTTAAATTCGCCTATTTTAACATTAATAGTCTTGATTTTTTTCTTTTTTCATTTTATATATAAAATAAAATTCCAATATTTGGTTTTTCAATGTCTAATTTTTTTCAATTTTCAGAGTGATCGTATTATAAAATTTTGGTAGTTACAGTGCATGAAAAAAATAGATAATATACTGTTATGTTGTATGAAATTATTTAACAGTCAATAATGATGTGAGTATGGCTTACAGGGCTGAGATTGATGTGAAGTATTATGGAAGGTTTAAGTTTTGATATTGTATTTATATTTGGATTAATATAAATTAATTTTTGGAATTAATGAATAGAAAATTGGGTGTTAAAATTTTGCTAATGATGTATCACAGTAAGATTTTGAATCAAAACTGATATTATTATTGTATCTTGTATAATGAAAAATAATTTAAAGAGGTAGGGGGGCATTTATATTTGAAACACAGCTTTTTTCAGTAAATAGGCGTGAATGAAAATTTTTATATGCGATGAAATGGGGGATTCGGGTTTGTTTGGTTTGGCGGCGAAATTGAGCTAATTAGTAAAAGGACGTATTGTTAAAAGGTTTATGTGAACATTTTAGAATATTTGTTCAGGCTAATAAAAAAATTTTTTTTAGCAGGAGTGAATAGTATGAAGTGGCAATGAAGCAATTTGGGTTTAAATTTTCTGACAATATCACTAACATTTTAAAAAAAACTTTGATTAGATAAAAAAATAGGAGGCTAAAGTAGATTTGGTTGTTTAATAAACTTGCAGAATTTTGTGTAGATATTAAAGGGACTTATTGGGCTTGATTTTTAAAAAAAGACGTTTTTATTGTTGCTAATAAGTAAAAAAGTTTGTATATTGATACAGGCAAGTTTAACCGAGTTAAATTGAGAGCTGAAGTGGACCTCGTTGCATAAGGCAATTATGCGATAATAAAAAAAAAAATAGGGATGAAGAGTGGTAGAATTTCAAGCAACTAAAAAGCGGATTTAAACAATCTTATACCGGCGAACCGTAATAAGTATAATTTGAGATATTTTTTTTTCTTTTTCAAAACAAGCTGTACTTGTACTGGTTGTGGAGGAGGAAGGAGAGGAGGTGAGTGAATTAAGGGGCAGTTTTTTTTTTTTTAAGGCATTATTGTTTAAACACAGTTATTTTATAGCAAGTGCTAAGAGAACAATTAATGCATTTTGCACTCAGATCCGTTTTTTTATGCTGGTTGAGTTCTATATTTTTAGTTATAGAAAAGTGTAAGGTGGGCGAGAGGGTGGGGAGGAGGAATAGGGCGGTGGTATTGTCGACGCCAAATAGCGACATGAACCTGAGAAAAATAAAAAAAAGAATGGTTGCAAATCAATAGAATTGGACAGTTTCGACTTAGGGGGGGGGCGGGAAAAGAAAGAACGAAAGAAAGAACGAAAGAAAGAAAAAACTGAGTAAAGAAGTCTTGAGCGCAAAAAAAAAAAAAATAGGGGGAAGGGAAACAATTGGTATCGGCATAAGCGTAGTAAAGTGTAGTTTAGTTGCGGAGTCGTCGAATCGAAGCAAAAAAAAAAAAGGAGTTTAGCTGAGGGGAGAAATAAAGGGCAGCTGATTTGCATAAATAGGGCCATGGAATTAGCATAAGCTAAGATTTTGTATTCTATTTTCTTTTTTTCTCTGTCTATATTCTACTTTTATCTTTTAATACTATTAGTGTACAATATATAATTCTTTTTTATAGTTTTAGTTTTTTTTTGAAAGCTTCCAAATATCTAAATATCTGAACCCATTTTATATTTTTATCTTTTCGCAATTATTTTGTAAAAAAAACAACAACTATGTCTGTATTCGATTTGAAGACCCAGTATGTCAAGTACGGCGAGTACCATTCTAATCCCGTCAATATCTTGTTCCACCAGATTTTTGTTCCTTCAATCTTGTGGTCTACTATAGGTTTGCTGTACTTGGCCGGGCCTATGTTCGAGACCCCAGAGATGATAGCTAAGCTGGCTGCACCTCTTGGAATCAACGTTACCATGAACCTTGGAACTATCATGACCTTTGTATACATGGCCTACTACCTCACCTTGGACACAGTAGCTGCTCTGATCTTTGCTCCCTTCCAGCTAGCCATGCTCGTCTCCTCGACCTACGTCATGGAAAACTTCAACAACCCGACAACCATCATGATTGCTGTTTATGTCACTAGCTGGGTGGTCCAGGTCGGCGGCCACTTTGTCTTCGAGAAGAGAGCCCCAGCTCTTTTGGACAACTTGGTCCAAGCTTTCGCCATGGCCCCGTTCTTTGTCTTCTTGGAACTCTTGTTCATGATCGGCTACAGACCCGAATTCCACAAAGAAGTCCACAAACTCATTGTCGAGAAAGTCGAAATCTTCCGCAGCTCCAAAGCTAACAACAAGAAATCCAACTAACTAAATTCTCCCTTACATCAACCACTATAAGCAATACCTAATTTCTGACCCCATTTTACTTTTATTGTAGTTCTCATACAAGTATATTGCTTATTATTTTTTCTAGTTTTTGACTATTTCTAATAAATAACAGCTTCTAACTTTTCCCAATTAATGCTCCTTCCTATTTCATATCTATTTACGAATAATGACGGCTTTTTATAGCGAATAAGAACCTTAATTTATTTTATTCTACTTTATCTTTACTTTTTCTATTTTTATTTAACCCTTTCCTGTTCAATACTCTTTAAACAATTCAATTTAATGATACGATTGTGAATTATGAGCAAGTTTATCATTTGATTTGATTTTACAATATTCCAATAATTCTCAAGACCTCGGAATTTTAGAATTTTAATTGACTGCTGTTGGCTATATCTGGTGGGTCAAAAATAGTCTACCGCCCGTGAAAGGGTTAATAAAAAAAATTTTTTTATTTTTTTTATTGGGGGAGCAGAATTGGTCAGCAAGTATATTTATCGACCAAGAAAAATTTACACAGAATCAGAAATAGATAAATCAATTCTAAAAAAAAGGGGTTTTGAGAGCATTTTTAAATAAACTTTAGGCTTCAAAAAAATAAAATAAAACAAAAAAATATTCATACGTATAATTGTACATATATAAGTCTTACATTTACAAATAACCTGCCTATAATTTTATAATCAAGACATAAAAATGGCGAAAGGGAAGTACGGCGGACACGGTGGCGGCAGACGAGACAACGTATCCCGAAAATATAAGAACTGGGGTCAGGACTCGAAACATACCGAATTGTAAGCCCCTCCTACATTTAAAACCACACTTTATAAAGCCACACAAACTTTTAAGAAAATATTTTCTATTTCAAAACTCTAAAAAAAAAACTCACATATATGCATACGGAGAAATATCATAGTTAGTTTATACCTTATTCGCAATCACATGCAATTCATCAACAACTGATTATCCACGAGTTATTTAAACATTATATTTATTTTTTTTTTTTACTAAACTTTGATTTTAGAGATTTAAGCGATACCGAGAGTAACTCTAAGCATGGTAAACACTTACCCCTTTTTTTTTTATTTAGCTATTAGTTGCTCAAGTTCAATATTCACTGCAGTTTTTATAATTTTGTATAAATATAAAAAATAATAAAATTTTAGAGAAGCTTCCTATCCCTGTGACGATGTGGGATTTTGATCACTGCGATCCAAAACGCTGTTCTGGCAGAAAACTCGAAAGAATGGGAATAATAACTGAGCTCAGACTCTCCCAATCGTTCCAGGGACTAGTTATGAGGTAACTAATACTCAATTAACCTGTTTTATAATTATTAAAGTAAATAAATCTAATAACGAGAAAATCATGCTTTTGAATTTGGTGGGTGGGTGGAAATTGGTATAAAGTCCAGTAGGAACACAAACGGTTTCACCAGCAGATAAGGACATAATTTTGGCATATGGGGTAGGCACGATTGATTGTTCGTGGAACAGGATCGATGAGGTTCCGTTCCACCGTATAAAGTCGAAAAACAACAGGCTGCTGCCATACCTCGTTGCATCGAATCCCGTGAATTACGGGCGGCCATTGAAGCTCAACTGCGCCGAAGCGCTAGCGGCAGCGCTGTACATCTGCAAGCTGGACAGCTACGGCGACGCGATCATGGCCAAGTTCAGCTGGGGCCACTCGTTCAAGGAGCTCAACGAGTACCTCTTCGACATGTACAGCAAGTGCACCAGCTCGCAGCAGGTCATCCAGGCGCAGAATGAGTACATGGCCTCGCTCGAACAAGAATCCCGCGACAGGAAGGCCAACAAGTCCACCAACTACATCGACTTTAGCAGCGATGACGACGACAATAGCTTTAATGCCAACAAGCCTAACGACGAAAGCAGCGATGATGATTCTAGTGATGATAGCGATGACGATTCTAGTGATGATAGCGATGACGATTCTAATGATGATATCGATCACAAAGCCGATACTGTTAGCGGCTCGAACGCTCAATCTAAATCTTATTCTAAATCTAAATCTAACAATAAGCCTTCTATAAGCACAGACGCCAACAGCTATACCGAAATCTCTGATGCCATTGGCAGCTTGCAAATCGACGAGTCTTCTGGCCCTGATTCGCCAATCAAGAAATTCGCCACCGACAAGTTTGGAAACACCATCGAGCTCTGATTCGTCATTATCCCTCACTTCTTTTTTTTTTTTACTTTAATTTTTTATCTCGCAAGCGAATAGTCATCTCTGCCCACTACTTTAGCTCCCCCCTATTTAAATTCCTTTCCCCAATAATATTCTGGCTTTGAATTTCCTCACTTATTTCTTGCTTTTTAAAATCTTTAAAACTATTTGATCTTTGAAATCTGATTTGTTATGAGTTTTCACCTCTGAAAATTTAGTTTTTTTTTTTTTTTTTTTTTTTTTTCGTTTTTACTGGATTTTGCTACTAATTATTTTAATTTTATGTATGTATACCCAAATAAATAATATCTACTGCTCTTTAAGCCCAATTCCTCCAAATCATCATACTCACCAAAAATATTATAATTTTAACAATACCTCCTATTCAAAATATCCAATTGAACTCCCTTCGATACATAAAAATATACACGAGAATTCAAAACAATAACTCTCACGATACATATCCTTTAATCAACCGCTCTAAATCCATTTCTTCCCCTTATTATTCACACAAACCCCCTCAAATTTCATTCTAAATTTCTCAAATGGCTTCCCTTGCCGACGGCAGTACGAGTAACGACAATGCAAAAAAAATTGTTACTCCTGGAACTCTAATAACTTCCGATCCCTCTTTCATGAAGTAACTTTTTTCTTTCTTTTACACCCTTCCTAATCAATAATTTATGTTTTATTAAATTCATTTATACATTTATATCACCTTTCAATCTCGACTTTATAAATATATTTTATTTTTAGTATTTACACTAATATTAACGTTAATAACCTAAAACATATATATATATATAATAAAGGGGTCATGGCACTTTTGTTGAAGATGGGAAAATATACGCCTCTGTTGCAGGAACAGTCGAGCGAATTAACCGCCTTATTTCCGTAAAGAGTTTTGGCCAACGCTTTGTTGGTGAAATCGGTGATACTATCGTTGGAAGAATCACCAGAGTTACCAATAAACGGTGGATGGTCGATATCAACTCCAAGCAGGACGCTGTCTTACTCCTATCCTCTATAAATTTACCTGGAGGAATCCAAGTACGTATCGTTTATTTTTTTTAATTTTTGCCTTGATAACCAACCACCCGCCTCCTTTCTTTTTAAACTGATACTATAACTAAATGCGCCTATTTAATTTAATTCAATTTAATTTTTTTAGAGAAGAAAATCCGAATCTGATGAGCTAATGATGAGACATTTTTTCAAAGAAGGCGATCTGGTCTTTGCCGAAGTCCAAGCTCTATTCGGCGACGGCGCCTTGTCCCTGCACACAAGAAACATCGAGTACGGCAAGCTCAAAAGCGGGTTGCTGGTAAGCGTCAACCCCGACTTGGTTGTGCGCTCCCGCAACCATGTTTTGCTTTTCGGCTTCAACAACGTCCAGGCCATTCTCGGCAAAAACGGCCTCATTTTTGTGCGCAAGTACAACTCGATCGACTCGATCGAAAAGGACATTAACGAGCTTTACAGCGACACCAACTTGCCCATCTCGTCAACCGAGCGCGAAGAGCTCGTCCGCGTTGCCAACTCAATCACCCTTCTCAACAGGCTCTCCATCACCATCAACCAGTCGACCATCACGTCTTGCTATGAACTAGGCCAAGACTTCAAGTCCAAAGATATCCTCACTCTTAGCGTCGCTAACTCGATTGCCGATCAAGTCAGAATCCAAATCAGCCAAAACTAGACTTTTCCCCTCTTACTCTTTTTTATACATTTGTTACTTATTTTCCCCTCCTCTTCCCTCCCCTCCCCCTCCTTGTTTTGTTTTATATTTTGGTTGATCACATTTTCCTCTAAACCTCAATCTCAATCTAAATCTCAATTTCTATTTTTTGTTTTTTGTTTTCTCCCACCTTCTTATTACATTTCTTTCTTCTCTTTTTAAAATAAATTTCATATCACTTCTATACTCTCCGTCGATTGATTTTCAATCGCTTCTATAAACATTTAAAGATCGATACTACTCATACGTTCTTTTAAAGCCATAAATAAATAAATAAATAATAACAACAATAAAAATATAATCTTAAATGTTTTATTAAACAAACAAAGCCATGATTTTATGATCCTTTCCTTTATTTTTTTTGTCAACTGTCTATATTTTATTTTTATCTTTGTTTCTCACTTGATCAAATTGGATGGGCTCAAAATGCATAGCTGTAAAAACTGGTCAATATCAAAACTTTCGCTATGGTTAATACCACTATTACTGTAGTAGCTGCTTCTGCTACTGTTGCCGCTACTGTTGCTATTTCTGTTGCTGTTACTGTTGTTGCTGCCATCGATGCTAGCCCCAACAACACTGCTGTTCCTGCCGCTCACGGGCATGCGTGGCCTTGGCCCAAAAATAAAATTTGCCCCACTTCCAAAATTTCTCTGGAAAATGCCATGTCCGAGCCTACCGCTACTCAGATTTCCTATAAATCCAACTCTTAGGGGTACAGTTTCCACGCCCTTATTTCCATTGTCAGCGTTTCCTCTACTACCGATGCTACTGCTGCCGCTGTTGTTGTTATGGCACGCACTTGCTTCACCTTCGCGTACCTTTTCTCTTGGCTCGATGGCAGGCCTTACCTTCAGCACGCTGCATGCCTCATACTGCTCACGCAACATCTTGATATTCTTTTCAACAATTTTTACTTTTTTTTCTTGCTTATCTGAAAATTCTTTGCTGTCGGCTGCCAAAATACTGTGATCTTTCGTGCTCGCCGCTTCTATACTTATCGAAGGCGCTGTCTCGACGGCGTGGTAGTTCGGATTCATAGACCCCGTCTCAATTGGCGTTTTAGCGAGCAGTACTGTTACTTTAGTGCCTGTAACAGCTTCCAATGATGCTTTATTGGTATCTGATGAGTCTCTTGCAAGTTTATAACGCATGTTGATATCTTCTATTGTTTCGGATAAATCTTTTAACCCACCTTCTTCACACTGGTTTTCATTTATATTTTCGCAATCAAGCATTGTGCTACCATTGCTGGTAATGGATATATTATAATTTTTAGAATCTTGGTCTTTGTGGTTTTCAACTTTTTTTGAAATATGTGATGGTACTATTAGATCTTCACAATCGCCGTTTTTATAATAAAACGTACCAGACCCTCTATTAATACCTGTTAACTCGTTATCTTGATCAACACCTTCGAACGTATTATTGAGCTCATTATGCCTTTGATTAATATCAGTATCCATATTTTCATCAAAACTGGTTGCTTCCAATCCAGATAAATCAGAAGTTTCATTCCTATCACTTTCATACTCATCATGCGACTGCACTAGCAACCTCTTACAAGACGGTCTATATATTTGAATTAGTGGTGCCCCGCTTTTCAAGTATGAATTTAGCTGCTGGAAATTCTTTGTTTTTTTCTCGATTGACGACGGGTACATGAAACTCTCATTCATTTCAACGTCTTCGTAATCCTGGATATCAAACTCAGATCCTACATCTAAATTTTCTCGTTCTATATTCATGTTTGAACCACATTCAAAGTTTCTATCTTGTCCAAATCTGAGGCTCCGTAAATTAATATTATTTATGTAGTTTTTTCTACTCACAATGGCATTGTTTGAATTATTTTCCACTATTGGTCTATTCTTAAGCGTATTAATCGTTACATTCTTGTACCAATCCATCTTTCCAAAATTTACGTCTCCATGAGGTTCATTTCTTATTTCACAATTATCCGCGTTAGTAGGTAATTCCAATCCCGTTTTAATTTCGCTGTTATAGCGACTTAGATTTGGTGTGAAATTAGTATCAGCGTTAGTGTTTTCACAAAATGCATGTTTTCTGATGTTAGAATTATTTTTGCTTGATCTAGGAATGTAGCCTGGCTCAGACAATGCCTCATAGTTATAAATCTCCAAGTTTGCATCTATATACCTGTAGTATTCTGCGTTCCTAACGCCATTATTGATCATTTCCTCTCTGCTCAAAGAATAATCATCCATTCTATTTGCATTATGAACATCGATAGAATTCGGATTTGATATTATCATATTACGCCCAATCATATTTTTACTTCCGAATTTGGGACTGCTATCAGAGCTAGCTGTCTCTCTTAATATCCGGCCGCTCCTCTCGTTGATTTTTTTAGTGTACACTGAATTAATGGCGCTGATTTTTGACTTGCAATCAAAATTTACTAATGAATGACTCTTGCTTCTATCTATACTTTGATTGTATTTTGATAAAATAAAACTGTCTAAGTAGTCAGCATTAAATATTGACCCATTAATTGGCGATCTTTCGCTTCCGGAATGTGGCGGCTTATAATTTGAATGAAGCTTCGCTTCCACACTAATTAAATCATTGTTATAATGAAACTTAGAATTATAAATAAACTCGAATACAATTTATACGTAAATATAGAGTAGACTAAGTAATAAATACTATTTAATAAGATATAATTACTAATTGTGTGAACACTAACCTGCTTTTGCTCGATATTGATGATATAGGGATGTGTTCTCTGTGTTTTTGATTACAGGTTGATTCTTCAGAGCTGTTCTGTGTCAATAATACATTACTAGGTTTTAAAAAAGCTGCGTTACTTTTTTTATTAGATGGAAATTTTTTTGGAGACATGTTCCAATTGTAATCAATGGGTATAGGCGAATTTGAGGTAAAGCTGCATGATTCGGATCGTTTTTTCCCAAATTCGTTGTAAAATATCGGCGATGTATTTGAGCTGATGAAATCTACAATTGTGCCATCAGTTTGGTCTAATGGGTACCTATTGTTTCGCGCACACGTCGATTTAGATTTGTAGTTTATTTCAGAGATATTAGTGTAATTTCTTGAAGGGTTGGAATGTTTTTTAATATATGAGGCGATATCGTTGTTTTTATCTTCTTTTTGAACTGTCTTTTTGCATGTTATACTAGATTTTTTTGTATTATTGCTGCTAAATTCATTTCCAAAATTACTAGGACCAGCTTTATCGTTTTTAGTTATTTTCTTGGACATATTTTGATTCTGTTTCTTGCTGAAAATTTCAGAGCTTTGGTCAAATGCAAGCCCAATCCCTCTTTTTCCCAAGCTAACAAGCCTGTCCACATTGCTGAACGTGGATAAGTATATATTATCGAATATGCTTGTTGAAGCTTCGTTTTTAATTTCTTTTCTGTTGACGTTACTGCCGCTAGGTTTATTCGATTTAGATTTTAACCTTTTTATGGGATATTGAGTTTCTTTTTTAAGAAAGTGAAATCGGCATAAATTTGGAGATTTGCATGTTCTCTCGCCTTTCTTTATGCACGAATCGCCCATTCCTAATGGAGTCTTTTCACTATTAAAATTTTCTTCAGAGTCAGAGCCAAATGATGCCAAGTCAAAATTTGATATTCTTTCCCATTCTCCTATTTTTTTATAATTTGTATACATAAAGACATTCAAAATTAGTATAGCCTTGCTGAAAAACTAAAAAAGCGTGTTATATTTAGTTAAAATGTGATGGCGATAGATGTGCATAATCTCATCTCAATTCCAATTATAAAGTAAAAGTATATATTTTATGATATTATGTTAATATAATGAAAAAATTTCTTACCGTTGGAGCTACAGGCTGAAGAATGATTAGCCTTACCCGACTCTGACTCAATAAACAGCTCAATTTGATTATTATTTTTTGATTTTTGAGATTTATTGCGGCTACCTTGAGCCATATCATCCGCATAAAAGGTGGGATTATTCGCCTCCTTTTTTTTATAGAAATCGTTTTCCATATTAATTTATTTGTTTTAAAGTATTGTGGTTTAATTAAATATGAAGAATATAAAGCTTTATATGATGTTACAAAACAATTTCTAGATGATATACTGATATGTTTTATAAATTTTTAGTTTCTTGAATAAATATTTATGTATGCTTGATTATGGAATTTAAAAATTATGTGTAGTTTAGTTTTGTTCCGTAATAGCTGATTTTTTCTACCGCTTGTTTTTGAATTATTATTTTCAGTATGAGATATAGTCTGGATATAATATTTATATAGTTTTTATATATCATATGATAATATTATAGTTTCTTTTACTATATTTATATTATAAATGTATGAATTATTAGTATCAATTTTATTGATTTGTTAAAATTGAATAATATTAAAAAAAATGAAGGATGAATATTTTTAGTTTGATAGCTATTTACAAAAAAAATACAAAGTTTAATCATTAGTAAGTTTTACCTTTTAACTACTCTTTGGGTTGTAAGAATTTATCGTAGTATAGGTGCACGCTTCTATGATAGTAAAATAGAAATAGGATTTATATTTTATTAATGTGTTTACAGCGAGTACATTTAAGTATATATATAAATGTATGTAAACGTATTGTATTTAATTGATAAAAGTTTGTAAAATTAAAAAACCTGTTTTATTAATAGGAAATACTGGGCGAAAATTTTATAAAAGAAGCTAGATTTAAAATTTTATATAGCAAACTAGTTCTAAATTTTTATAAAAAAAATTACTTATATAATTTTATAAAAAAAACTTGTTTTAAATCTTTTTTTAGATTTTGAATTGTGATATTTAGTATCGGTATTAGGTGTGAAATGTTTTGTTATGTTATAGCGATTAAGTCCATAGAATTGGGTATGTAATAGAAATACCTGGCTTTATGGTTCACAAGAAACAAAAATATACGAATTTTGGTAAAATTATATATAAAGGGATTGAAGATATTTGTGCAAGTAAAATCTATATCAATAATTTGCGCTTGAATTTACTTGTACAGCAATTAATGAAGCGAAATAAAAATGAGTATAGTTTGAACAATATGCACATGTATATTAGACGTCATGGGCATAAAGTGGGCTTTCTAAAAATTGTGCGAGCCATTTCATTAGTGGAATGGAGCCAAGTATAAACAATCACTTCTATCACATGATCCATCCTCATTGTGAAAATATTGATTTTTCGCCTTAATTTTGCATATCTATACTTGCAAATACACATTGCGTAGCAAATAAATGCTTATAGAGAATCGATAATATTCTTAAATATAGAAACAAATTAATTATATTTAAAAACATTTACTTAAAGAGGAAAAAATGTATCATCCTGAGAATTAGTGAATGTAGAAAAATAATTTCTCAAAATTTTTCAAGGAAAAAACCAAAATCCATACAAAGAACTATAAATATAATTATTGAATTACGCTCCAAGTTATATTTTTCTTGCGTGTATTAGCTACTGATAAATTCGCTGTACAAATTAATTCAGTAATTTTGGCTTTTTTTATTAGTTAAGGAATTGTTAGTATTTTATCATTAAGCATTTACTCGGACCAAAATGCAAAACAGACTTGTTTGTTTATCATGCAGTCACTAACCTGACTAATTTTACGCCTTTTTGCGCTGCTGATTGTTTTTCGTTACAGAAAAGAATAACTGGGAGCTATAATTGAAGTAATTTTGCAACTTTGAGCGGTCGCCATTTGAACTCTTGATAGGCACATGACTTTAGATTATTTCTTGGTCCATTGAAAGCGATTTGACCTATTATTGCATTCGAGTCATAAAGAAATAAATATATTATGCCAACTAAATTATGAAAATTTCATTAAATCAATAATTCTTATATAGTATTGGTCTGAAAGATCAATACAGCAAATAATTTTATTCGTAAAAATCGATAGCTATCCAATAGTTTTACTTTATCTGTATCTGCGTTCTAAAAAGGATTGGGATTCAATGTAGCAATATTCGCAATATGTTACTGGATTTTTTTTTCTTGTCTCAGAGAGCTTAATACATTAATGAAAGCAAACATCTAAGAATCAATATCTGTATTCTAGGTTTTGATATAATTATTCTCCGGATGGTTCCATTCATATTTTCTATTATACTTTACCAGGATACGTTATATTCATTTTTTACTGCAAATGCTAGCCTACCATATTACATATAAACAAAACAAAACAAAATACGGAATATTTATTATCTAGGCATTTTAAGATATTGCACCGATAAGAATGGTAAAGTAAAAACTATGTTGAATTGTTTTATTAAATTTTTTAAAGAGGGATGGATTCAGACAGAAATAAAAAAATTGATAAACCGTTTATAGTTTTATGAAATTTTAACTCAAATGTTTCTATCTATAATGTGCTCATATATTTAATAGCTAAATGTTTATATTCAAAAAATACAATATACTAAACACTTTGCAAATTTTACAATTAATTAAAGTTACAATTCTCACCTTATAATTTTATTATGTATTTCTTTTGGTTAGACTATAGCCGAGGTTTAACCCATTTTACCATTTTTATGTGAATTTATTTCTTTTACTTTACAAAAAACATTTGCCTTTAATTCCAGACAAGTGGTATTACCTTTCTCATATTAAGAATTAAAATACATTTCGATGAGACTTTTGAAATAAATTTTATAACCAAATTCTTGTTTGTGGATATTTATATGCATATAAGGCGTTATTTATACTCATTTACTAATTACAAGAGTGATTTAAATAGCAATCTAGATATAGCTATGCGAATTTTAATGGTTTGTGTTCATATGACATAAAGCAATAAACAAAGTAAAGAAAATACTTTATAGTCCTCTTTAAATAAGCATAAAACATTTAAATTATAAAATTGCTTTTTTAATCGCTTTGAAAATACCCAAGTTCACAATGTTTATAGAATACAAAGGTTTTCATAAATTAATTTTTTTCAAAAACCATTTTCAATCACCTTTCTCTCTTTTTTTTACTCTATTTTTTTAATCTTTCTGAAATCTTCTCAATAGACTACATTTTCAAAGATCAATGACAGTTCCCAGGAATTACAACCACAACAATAATTAAATAGAATAAAGGTATAAGGTTTTTATATTACAAGGAATGTAATCTAATACGTTTATAAATAATTAAAATAATTAAAATAATTTATCATGCCTCTTGGATTCTTTCTTTCACAAAGCAACTAGATAATATTGACATGTAAGGCTTTGCATAAAGTTGGCGGATACCTTATCTAGTTTCTAAATTATACTTTTACTATAACATAGATCATACAATAGAGCTAAATTTTAAAATATTTATATTCCAAGAAATCAGATACTATTACTTGTAGCATTGGAAATTTTAGTCTCTAGCGTCTATAAAATGGTATAAATACCAAGCTCAGATTCCTAAATATACAAAAAAATTAAAAGCTTTTATAAACAAATATCTAAAGTTTATTATTTTTTTTTTTTTTGAAAAATTATACTTGTGCCAAAATTCTTGTATCGAATCATATTCGACACTAAGCATTTTAGCAAATAAGAAGCCTATTCCTACTCTTCTTAACGTTCTAGGCTTAAATATAATAACTTTATTTCATTTTTTATGCAAACTGCCTATTTTCCCCTCATACGTCTTTTTTTCTACTCTTCAATTTATTCTGCCTTCACTGTTTCATTTATTCGCTTATAATTCTATTTCGATCGAAGCTTCTAATCTACACACCTACCTAACAGAAAAAGCTGTATATTTTGTATAACATTTAGAATTCGCTGGAAATTCTTCAGCCTCGACATAAACTTCATTTTTAGGCATCCATACTTTTTTTTTTATTATTATGAGCAGTAACAATGATGATGGCTCTAAATTTCCGGGCACTACTCTGTACATGGCAAACAATTACAGAGATTTGGGAACTCAGATCTTATTCGCGTTAACCTTGGGTGCTATAGCTATGTACACCTTCTGTGCACTAAGACGTAAATGGCCTCACGTTTATTCTCCGAGAAGTCGGCTTAAAAGGTTCTTGATAATTTTTTTCTATAATCACCATTTAATTCAGCTGACTTGAGCTTGTTTTAAAAAAACTTATTCTATAATTCATTATTCTTATATTTTCTATTGAAATTATACAGAGGCGCACCTAAACCAATACCTGACACTTTTTGGGGTTGGCTGCCTGTAGTTTGGAATACCTCCGAAAAAGATATACTCACAAGTGTCGGTTTAGACGCTGTTATTGTAAATACATTTCTTGTTACTTTATCCTTATATTAATGATTTTATTTAACAACTTTATTGACGATTATATATTGAATTTCGCCTATTTAGTACATGCGATTTTTCAAATTAATGATATCCTTGTTTGCAACTATGGCTTTCTTTGGAATCTTTATAATTGTCCCTCTAGAAGCTCGATACAATTCCATCAACAGCCCTAAAATAAAACCTCCTAATAACACTGAAAACCCCCTAGATATCAACAATATTTTTAGCTTCGCTACAAAATCAATTTGGTCATACTTAACTTCAGCTGCATTAGGCTCTAATCAGGTACTTGTTGCTCACTTGGTTTTTGGATACTTTTTTGTTGGTTTGGTTTATTTTATGGCATCAAGGTTCGCGTATCAAACATTATCATTGCGTTGGAGCTTTTTACATCGCTTGCAAAAATCAGCTCCTGTGCGTACCATCATGCTAAGAAACATTCCTGATAACTTTCGCTCTGCCGAAAGCCTTAAAAATTACTTTGAAGATATAGGAGTCGGTGAAGTTGAATCGTCTTGTATAATACCGAAATTCACTGAGTTGGACCATCTTATCAAAATGCGTGCTAAGCTATTACTCCAAATCGAGCGTAGATACGCTGATCTGCTTGGGAACCCCTGCACGGCAAATGGGTACGATCCTAAAGTTCTAGCTAAATTTTTTCATGATACAACCGATTCTAACATCTCAACAGAGCTTAAGATACTGTATGATTGGGCCAAATCGAGCTCTCCAAAAACACATAGTTTCCGCAAAAAAATTGAAACCTGGATCAAAAAAACTCACAATTTACGAGACAAATTTTTTAGCTTAGATTTGCTTGTTCGAAAAGAAAGACACGAAATTTTAAACGATAGCTACTACAATGCTTCGAATGTTGGTTTTGTTACTTTCTCCAATGCTAAATCTGCACAGGTAGCCGCCCAGCTTAACTTATACTCTCACCCTCAAAAATTTATTGCTAGCCTTGCTCCAGAGCCTAGAGATATTTACTGGCCAAATTTAACAGTCTCGGCAAAAAGCAGAATCATTAGAACTCTTATCACCCGACTTGTCATTCTTTTGATGTTTGTTTTTTGGTTAGTTCCTATAACTGCTTTATCTGCACTTTTGAGCCCAGAGTTTATCGATAGCTACGTCCCCGGCTTTTGTAAATTTGTTAAAAATTCTCCAATATTGAACACATTTTTACGCTTCACCGTTCCTTCGTTAATCCTATTTGCTTACAATGAGCTATATCCCTACTTCCTCACATGTAAGAATCACAAACTTTATTTTTTTAACGTTCCTATAAACTACTTTTTTTTTATTTACAATTAAATCAACTTTTTTTATTCTTTTTTTAGTCCTGAACATTATTGCTGGTCAAAGAATGATATCTAGACTACAAATGGAAACTATTCAGCAATACTTTTTCTATTTAGTAGTTTCCGTTCTATTGATTTTTACTTTATCCAGTGCGATTCTAGACAAACTAAAACAATGGATTGAAAACCCTGCTGAAATTCCAAAATCTTTGGCTGATACCCTCCCTAAGGCTGCCCCATTCTTTATGAGTTACATCGTTTTGCTAGGAATTGGATATTACCCTCTCCGTTTAATGAGGTTTGGGACTGTTATTTTTAACGAATTCTCTCGATTCTTTTGTAAAAGTCCCAGAGATTATGCAAACTGTTACGGCCCAGAATTCACTAACTGGACTTTATTATATCCTCAATCCTTGCTTATTTTTGCAATCGCCATAACTTACTCTTCGATCGCTCCATTGATTACTGTTTTTGCTGTGATTTACTTCCTTATCGGATATATTGTGAACAAATATCTCATACTTTATGGTAAATTTTTAATCGTATCATTTTAGTTTACCCATTATCTCACCCTCTTTCTCCCTGCCTTCCTCAAACATCTTTTCTTATGATAAATTTTATTGGTTTTTTATTTTAACAAAATCGTCTCTTTTCTTATTTTGTAATCATTTTTAGTTTATTCTCCGCCATTTGAAACTTCTGGTCTACATGCTGTTAACTTTGTGAAGGACCTGGTTACCAGCTTGTTTATTTATTTGCTTTTGATGCTCGGAATATTTGCTCTAAGAGAAAAATTCCTTCTGTTTCTTTTACAGCTAGTATTGATATTCGTCAACTTGTATTTTAGAGCTAATTTACAGTCATTACTTGAAAGCCACTTGTCATTTATCCCCCTTGACATGCTAACATTTGCGTCTGAATTCAATAATAGCCGTACTTCTAGAAGCAATAAAAAGAGCCCAAATCTATTCTCCAATGTAAACTATGATCTCGTAAACCCCAAACACTCTGTACTGGATTCGCCTGTTTTTAAAACTCCTTTAGTTTCTGGTAGCTCAAAAAATCCTTACGGTTCAATAGCTAATAACAAAAAAATTTCTTATGAAGGAAATTTCTCTTCATTTTTTGATGATAGTACTAATGATAACTCTCTAGCTGAACTATTTAATCATGACGTACCTACTGGAAACAAACCAAAAGGCGTATCAAACCATACTAATCACGATAGCTTAAAACTTGGAGCTGACAGCTTTAAATTTTCTCCAACTATAGAAAATCCTGAATCTAGAAAAAATAACTCGCCAATATACGTATCAAACAGCACTAATACTTTTTCTACGAATAAAAAACATAGAGCATATTTGGAAGAACAGATCGGTAGCTCTGACAGTAATAGCGAAATTTATGATCGTAATTACAACGAAGATGGATTCAGAGTCAGAGTTGATAGATTTTTTTCCAGATTTAATGATTTTTTCACTTCATTTGACTTATTGTCAAAGCTTAACGATCTCAAAGATTTCTTTCTGGAAAATGTATTTCTTGATTCTAGTTTACTTTCTTCTAGGGACTTATTTGAGAACATGTCCTCTCCAGATACAAACATGATATCTTCAACCAAAGATGTTGGAAAACAGCCTCTTAATCATGGAAATGGCCAGTCCGGAACTAGTATTGAATTCAATCTTATGAATAGCAAAAGAGATTTAATGTATAGCTCAAATCTTGTATACAGTAGACACTCGAGACTATCGCCACTATCCGAGGAGAATAGCTTAAATATAGCATCTAAGTCTTTTAGCAGTGAACTTGATTTCAACAAAACGAACCTAGTAAGACATGACGATCGTAAGGACAAAAGCCCTCAGCTTATCAACCCTGTAGATCATCACAATCATAATTATGAAGTTATTGGTATTCAAATGCCACAATCCACTGAGCTAAGATGGTATGGAAATACCAGCGAATCAGCAATAGAACAAAACTCAAAGTCTGATTACAGCCAATCAGGGATGACAAATTGTTTTGGCGTTTTGGATTCAAACAACCAGCCGTATATGTACCCACAGCTGGTTGGGATGTTGCCATATCTGTGGCTTCCATCAAAACCAGTTCCAGACCCTCTTCATTAATTAAACTGACTTTTAGATCATGAGTACTTAAGCAACCAATCCACATTAGCTATATTCCATTTATGATTCCAAGTTTATAAACTTTTATCAACACCCAATTATTAATATCTATACAATATGCTGTACATTTTTAATGTAATTTTTATAATTTTTTTTATATCTAAATTATCCACATAAAACTGAAAATAAAAACATAATATTCATACGAATTTACACGATGTTATTATTTTAAACAAGTTTAATTTGTAGTTTTGTAAAACTACTAAATAACATCTATATGACTGACTCGTAACAAAAAAAAGTATTTGTCTATATTTCAATACCATCAAGTCGAATATTAAAATTCACTAATTTTATCTACTTGATCGAATAAGAAATTTTACTTTTCTATATATTTATTAGGAGAAATGATTTAAGCTTTATTTTTTAATAGCAATGGTGGTTTATCTGACTTTAGATGCTGAAACTTTAAAAAATATTTATTTTTACCCTAACCAAGTATTAAAAATATAACTTCAGGTTAAAATAGTTAATAGTGACATGGTATATTAATCAGGATAATGAATTGTGACATTAAAATTAACAGCTATAAAAATAATTTGCGGAATTATAAAATTTTCATTGATCTGAATGATTTTACTGTTATTCAGCTATTATGGAAATTATCAAGCTCATCAACTACGGCTGATTATTAAACGCTATAAATATAATATATTTTTTTTACTAATTATTATTTCGCTCCCATTATTTTTAAACAGTTTTTTTTCCTTTTTAGTTTTGTTAAATAGAGAATTAAGTAACCAATTATAGAAACTGCATAAGCTACAAAAATGCATGATACAAATTTAATGGCAGCCGGATAGCACTAAATAGTAAAATTTTATTTCTATTAATAAATTTATACCATATTTAAAATTTTGTTCGAATTGATATAAAAATTTCAATAAAAAAAAAACCTAAATTAAATTTGGTCTATTTCTCTATTTTTTTTTAAATAGGGGATAAAATTTTTGTATAACTTTCTATTTGCATTATTAATTGGCATTTCAATCGTACTAATATTAATCTTTATCATTTTTTCTGGTTATTTTATCCAAAAAAAATCTAAAAAATAAAATTTAAACTAAACCACTTAATTTAAAATTAAATTAAATTGGCTTTAATATTTCTATGTTTTTGTAGGTATAGTATTTGTTGACACAATTAAATTACTGATTAATTTTCGGTATTGACTTTTATTTCTGCAACATGCTATTTATTCAAATATTAGATATATTAATAAAATATTATGCGTTTAAAATTATCAATTTCGACATATATATATTTTCAGAAAAATGATTTTTCATTTTGATTTTTAACAGCTTTTATTTTCCAAAAGAAAATATACCAGTTTTTTTTTCTATTGATAATAAAAATGTGTTTTTTGTGACCTAGAAAAATCTTCGTAAAAAAAGTCTATTTTTTTAATTTCATAATTTATATAATTCCATTTCAATTATATTAATTATTGTGAAATCACCTTGATTTTTTTCTTTGAATTTTAAACTAGAAAAAAATCTAACCTTAATTATACTCTAACAGTTACGTGATATTTCTAGATATTATTATCTCTTGATCATAGCTCTCAAAAAAAATAGGAATTATTAGATCGCTTATATCAAGTAACAATAATAAGAATTTTTGTTTATTGCACTAATCTTATTGAGGAAGTCTAGATTCTAGAAAAAACTATTTAAAAGCATATTAATCAGATGAATCAGTTCTGAAGAGACAGCTAACACAAAATAAATCAATAATATAAAAATTTCACTATATTTCATTTATACCCTCGTATCATAGAAGTATTATAATAAAAGGCGGCTAATGCTCATAAATCAAGGTCAAAAAAACTATTTTTATAAGTATAGAATAATTTAATCGACTTTTCTTAGATAATGTATGCAGAAATTAGACTGCAGTCAACTTTAATGAATTGAAAATTAATTTTTTAGTATTATTTGGCAAAATTTTTAAGAATTATATCAAATGAGAATTATGAAACTGGAGGCTGTCAGTGTCAATCACCCACAATTGATGTAAAAAAAAAAATTAAAAATGAATAGCCTTGGATTTAGATTTGAAATCCATGGCTGTTGAATGATAGGTTTACTTATCATATTGAAGGACAGCTTAATAGAGATGAAAGCTCTAAAATTTTGAAAATAATATGAGTCAAGAAATCTTATACAATGGCAAAAATTCGATCTTTTAGTCAAAATTTCTATTCTATCAACCCGAAAAAAAATACTGTAGCTTTTGATTTTCTAGTAAAAACGCTTTTCTAAATATATTATAAAGCCTATAAATCCCCTATAAAGGTGTTTTTGAATCGCATGATATAAATAATAATGATTTCATGTTATATTTATCAATAAAATTTATGATAAACCATAAAAAAAATGAACATTCAGATTATATTATTTAATGGTATAAATACATGATTTAAAACTGTTAAAATTTTATTTGCAAAAATAAATGGTTATATATGTTGTAAATTTCAGCCGATAAATGTCAATACCGAAAATTGTGTGGTCAATTTATTTATTAATTAATTTTTAATAACTAATCGAATTTTAATCGTTGAATTATTTTTTTTAGTTTTATTGATTATAAAAACAAAAAAATTAACAATACTTGTGATAAATTTTTTTAGTTTACTAATAAAACTACATTAGAAAAAATTATTGTTAAATTTGTCGTTTCCAGTCCTGTAGTTGGGTAAATCATTTTAATACATTTAGATTTAACTTAGAAAGATACCTTTCAGATTTAATGATAGCTAGACTTTATATTAAGTGAGAATTTTATATTTAAAAATTTATAAATAAAATAACTGAAGTGAAAATTTAAAGATAAATCAAGCTCAAATTAATTAATTATGTAAAGACTAAATAAAAAATTATTATATCAAAATAAAGTAACGAAATTTAATCGTAACTTTTATTTTGTTCTATAATTTTAGAATAGTGTTTATTAAGCGAATAAATATTTAAAAAATATACATACAATTGTCAATCAAGATTTTAAAAAATCAGTTATTTTCTTTTGTATTGGAAAATAATTTTTCAAAGAAACCAGGCTATATTTGTAGAATAAAAGCTATAAATTGTGCTGTATTTTTATATTGATATTATGGAAAAGCTTAAAATATAAATATGCATGATTAATAAATATAAATTAATTCAATGAAATTAAAATTTTATAAAAAGTTTCATATACGAATGAATATGTAATTTTTCTTTTTATTTCAACATTTTTTATTGTATCAACTTACATTTCTAATTTCCCGCTCATTAAACTTCATTTTTTATTATTGTCAGTATTTTTCACTATAAAATCCATCGTTTATTATTAAGTAATACAACCTATTACATTAATTTCTTAAATACATATATTCCAATAATAAATAATAATTAAAATTCATTATAGATTATACTAATAGGCACTTCAATCTATTTTCATTTTTTTATTTACAGTACGATTAAATAAATAATTATACATATTACTTTCTTTAATACACAGGTAAAGGCATTTAATTAATCATCTCCCGTTAAATTTAAATTTGCAAAAACAATTATATTTATGTTATTTTCAAATAAAGAATTAAATATGGCAATAAATAATGTTGAAATTAAGAACTAACCAAATTTTCCTAAATAAGATGTAATATTCCTAACAATAATAGAATGAATAAAAAACATATAGCTGGTTATATCCAATAATTAAATAAAAATAAAAATAGCTAATCAACAAAGATATAAAATATCATTTTTTTATTCTGAAAATATGATAGAATGTAAAATTTCTTATCGAAGAAATAATTTTAACAAAAAACAATTGAAATTTATAAATAACCAACGAATAAAATTATTGAAAGTAATTAGAAATATCATGCAATCAATTTCAATGGAACACCCCCTTTCAATATCATAAAGAAAAAATGACTCAATTACACATGTTGTAAAATTTTCATTAAATATGATCGTGAAAAAAAAAAATAAACGTGATAATCACATTAGTTTTTTTTTTTTAAATTTTTCAATTAATTTATAAATTTTTTGAAATATGATTAATTATTTACTATATGAAAACACATATATTATATTTTAAAAAAAATTATGAACGAGCTTTTTTAAGCTATTAATAATCGTTTTAAATTTCAAGAGTATCAATTATATTCTTAGGTTTTGAAAGTCATATATAAATCATTATTTGATAAAAAAATTTCAATGGTGTATAAAGTAAGAGAAAATGGCCCATATTAAAATTACCTAAATTATTTATTTTTATCAATTAATTAATTATAAAAAATGTTGAAAGCCAGTAATTTTCATCAATAACTAAAATTTATTTTAAACAAATTATATTATCAATAATAATACCCCAAAAATATAATAGATTTAAAACCTGTTATGATATTTATTAGAAAAGAAATATAACTTAATATTAATATTGAAAAATATTAGGTTTTGCGAGTGTAATTTTTTTGTAGTAACGGAAAATTTTCCTTATTTTCCACTTTAAAACTAACGAGAATAACCAAAAAGAAAATTAATTTGAAAATAATCATAAATTATTTATAATTAACTATTCCTGTGATTTTTTTTAAAAATCTTAGACATTAATTATATTATTATTAATTATTTTTTCCTCTTAGGAAATTTTTTGGCAAATTGTAAATAGTATTAAGTATTCCTGTGATAATTTCAAAAAATCTTTGAGATTTCATTAAATTATTTATCAATTTCTGAAATATTTAAATAAAAAAATTTCCATAGATTTAATAATATCTTTTTAAAATAAGATTAATCATTTTTATACATTTCTGAAAATCAATCTTGATACAAATTTAATTTTTATTTCAAATTTTATTTAATTATAAATCCATTTAATGTATTTATCATGAATTCAAATTAAATCCCTGACTAAAATCTTTTTATCTATACTTTCTTGTGAATTTAACTAGCTATAAGTTGTTCGAAAATATTTTTAAATTAAGATAACTTTTATTAAATATCTAATTTTTATGCTATTAATCGATCATATTTTAATTATAGCTAAAAATATTATCAAAATAGATAGTGATAACTTCATCAGATTTATCTAAAATAATGTATTAAATAAACTATTACCACGATATATAATATTATAAATGACTAATTATATATTCCAATACATTATGCTGATATAAAGAATTAAAAATAGGCGTACTAAATTATAAAAATATTAATTTATAAAATTAAGATATATTAAATTGGCGTGTTATATTATACCTACGATGAATATAATTATATCTACACACATAATTAAAATATAAAAAATTAATAAGTGTGTACATATATATGCTTAATAGTTAAAAAAAAAAAAAAAAATTAAAGTCATACAAATTATAGCTATATTATTATTTAAAGTCCTACTATTTGAATTATATTAAATTATAATTTTTATTTTTATTTTTTTTGAATAGCGGATTATATTTAGTATCCTTTACAAATTTATTATTAAAAGTATTGTTAATATCCAATTAGATTTAAATTTTACATTATCAATTATTTTATATTAATTTTTATCCTTTTCAAGTTAAGTGTGTTACTCCTGGGTTAATGTTTTAAATAAATAACTTTATTAAGATTTTACTTTTTTAATTCAATTAAAGATTTTGAAAATCCAGATTCAATATTTTTAAAATTAAATAATAATAACTAAAAAAAATCGGTAATTATACCAAAATTTTTTATTTAAAAATAGAATAAAAGTACCTGAATATTAGCAAATTTAAAAATAATAAGAGTATTAGATTTTATATTTATTATTAAAATCATAGCAAAAATATAAAACGAAAATTATTACTATAAATACCTACAGATTTATTCGATTTCATCCGAATCCTAGTACGAAAAATTCAACTTTTAAAACTTAACAAAATATAATCCCAAATAAATTATTTATTCATGTCCATAAATAAGGTGATTATCTTATTTAATTAATGGTTAATGATTGTTTAAGTGTGGATATATAAATACTTGCAAATGAATTATCAGCTAGATAAATTTTCCTAAGATAAATAGAATAATTTTAAAGAACTAAATTTTAAATTTGAATTAATTTAGCTTTATTAGAATCTTTTTTAAAAGAGATTACGTTTATGAGCGATTTTTTTTGAATTTATAAACAATAATTTATAAGAGCAATACATAATTGCATATTTTCTCACTATATCCTTAAAATGATTCAATATTTAATCTTTGAATATATTAAAATAAAATGTCTATTATTCTTATGAACGAATTTTGGTATGATGGTTATTGCTTAACCTGGTTTTATAATATATATATATTGAAAAATATATTACCTGAAAATAAAATAATAAGGTTTTAAATAGCTTTTGTTGAAATTAGTATTTTTTGTAAAATTAGTTATGAAGCACAATTATAATAGTGTATTATTGGAAATATAAACCATGCTCGATTCAATTAATTTATTCATTAATCTAATTGATTTTCCTCTATATGATTTCATTCGAGTTTTCAATAGTGGTTTCATTTGCTTGTTAGCATCTAATTAATTTATTTGTGTTAACTAAATAACAGGAATTTATCAGGCTTCATTAACTATAAAATTTTTATACTTTACTACATCAGCGTTATTTTTTGTTCTTCATTAAAAAAATTTAGGGCTTTCAATTACTTATTTTATAAAAAAAATGCATAAAACCCAGATATTTTGTTTTTCTGGTTTCAATTTAGCGAAAAATTTAAGAGGATAAATCGATTTACAAGTAAAGGATATATTCAAATATATTTTGAGAAAAAAATATTGTGTTCAGTACTATTTTCGACAAAATAAACCAGAGCTTAATAATATAGGTATATGATCTAAAAATAAAAATTATTTTGAAAGTGCTAAATATTTATTTTATTTTTAAAGTATTCATAACTTTATGGTTTTTTTTACTGCAAGAATACGCATATTTAATCGAATACTAATTAAAATCAAGATATGCATACATATATAAAATTTTTCTATTGGAAAAATTATAATTATATTTTTACCTATTTCAAATCTGTGTACACATATACTTTAATTTTGATTCTTTACAGTATTTATCATAATAATATCAATTAAATCTATAATAGAGATTTAAATTTATTTAATTGTAATTTATAATCTAACGCTTAAAATTTTACGAAATAGTAACTAATATAAATAATTATTCAATTTAAAGTGCAAAACATATTATAGTCATGTGTTTAAGAGCTTAGAAAAATACAATAGCTACTAACATTCCCACGCTTAAATTGTTTAAAAGTTTAATGTGTAGTAAAATTAAACAGAAATTATGATAAATTCCCCAATTAACCGAGTACGCAAAGTATAAAAATTAATCCTATAGTTTTATGCGGATAATAACACTAAGAATACTTTTATTACTGAATTCTATATATAACCAAGTTCATGCGTTCTACAGCTATATTAGTAATTTTTACCAAAAAAAAAGTAATGGTTATTCTAATTGCTATCTTATTCTTTCACTAAATTAAATTTTATATAGTATAAATAAGTAATTTTATGAGGTTTTGAAAAAATTTATATAAATATTTCGCTCATCAAAAAAAAAAAACATACAAATAGAGAGTAATTAAATAAATTTTTTTTAGAGGATGTAATAGATTGATACTGCGAGTAAAATTGTTTCCAAAAATTTCTATGGCTATTATCAAAATTGTTACTAAATTCTTCAAAATTGGGTTAAATATTAATACTATTTAGAGACGAATTATTGGCAGATCGAAAGTTTTAAATTAGCTTATAATAAAATATTGGCCAATAATATTCAAAAATGAAACTATGAATCTAAAAAAAAAATTTTTTATACGTTTTTTCAAGTGCATTACTATAACTCAAAAAGGATTATAGAATTAGGCTTTAAATATTGTTTATTCGAAGTTAATTCACTTTTAAATATTAAACAAATATATTTTATAATGGAAAAAAATTCAAAAGCAGAGCAAGTTCAGATTCGATTAGTTTCAAAAACATCCAAATATGAGCTCCCTGACACCCCGCTTGTTGTCCCTACCGAGCTAAAAAGATTTGGTCTTTCCGAAATCGTTAATCATTTACTGAGCAATGGTATTTTTTGTTCATTCGCATACAACATAACTCACAGGAATTATCTTTCTTACTAGCATTCAGTATAATTCAATCTGCCTATTTTATTATTTTATTTTTGAATAGATCCAATCGTACCATTCGATTTTTTGATTGAAGGAGAATTTTTAAGAACCAGCTTATATCAATACTTAACTTCAAAGAACATATCAACAGTAACAATTTTTACCATTTAATTTTTTCAACTTATGCTTTAAATTCTTATCTGTATTTTTAGGAAAATATTATTACTGTTGAATTTATTGAATCTCTAAAACCTCCTAAATCGCTATCCAATTACGATACCGATAGTTGGATTAGCTCAATTCAAATCGCCTCACCAAAGTAAATAGTTTTTTCACATTTCTTATCTGTTTTAATTGAATTTGCTATTATGAAATTCAAAAATATTAAAATAAATCGCTTTTTTTTACATTTCTAGCTTGATATACGTCGGTTGTTATGATTCTACGATCCAGCTATGGAATGCAAGCAACGAATTAGAAGCTAGTCTTGTAGGCCACACCGGCTCTGTGAAATCAATAATTTCTTTAAATAATAGTTCTGAGTCTTCAAGTGGTAGTAAAGCTAACAATGTAGAGTTGCTATCAGCTGGTATAGATCAAACTACCATAGGTTGGATTAAATCAAATTCCTCTTCTGATTCTTCATTGGAGATTGGTTATGTTTCATACGGACATAAAGCTTGCGTTAATGGAATAGCAGTCAGCCCTGATAACAGCCATTTTATAACATGTTCTACTGACTCGACGCTTAAATTATATGATACTGAGATTCCAACTGAAGATAGTCAAAGAGAAATAATGGAAAATGGTATTGAAGGATTACCAACTGTTTCAAAACTCCTATCTGAAAAGCTAACTAAGAAATCTAAAAAATCCAAGTCTGCGTCAAGCCCATCTAACTTGATAAAGGTATTTTATTATAAATCACTACAATACCTTATTATTGGGATCTTTTTTTTTTTTTTAGCTTTTCATTTTTTAAAAAAATGAAAGCGATTAATTGTATTATGTCAGTAGCATACATTTTAGGATCTTTAATTATTAACAGATCTATTACATTTTGTCCCAACATATAAAAAATTTCAAAAACTATATAAATTTTATTTGTGTTAAAAACTTTGGATTTCATCTATTTAGGTACCTAAATCCACCTTTACTGGCCACATAGGCTCTATCACCAGCGTAGCTATTAATAGCTCTTCAAAAAACACTTTTTACTCTGGTGGTTTCGATCAATCATTAAGATCTTGGGACGCTGTAACTTCAGATAACGTGAGTACAAAGGTTTGCGACCAGGCTTTCCTATCAGTAGACTACTCAGCTTTATCAGGACTGATAGTTAGTGGCCATACTGATAAATTTGTGCGAATTTGGGATCCTCGAATTGATGGTAAAAAAATTTTATCCTATTTTTTATACGAAATTTCTAATTCATATTAAAAATTA
>LSSN01000947.1:44439-58897 GCA_001970855.1 Smittium culicis | reverse complement strand
GTTAATATTATCATGATTAAAGTTAAAAAAACGAAAAAAATTCATTTTAAAATTGGCTTAATATTTAATGAGATTTGATTTAAAATGTTATTTATATTACTATTCTCTTTTTAATAATAGTGGTAAATACACTGCATGCGAATTTTAAACTATTCATCATAAATCAACCAAAAGGGCTATATAGTGAATTAAAAATGAAAGCAAATATTGATCTATTAGAACAATCACTATAATTAAATATAAAATAATTACTTATACATACTAATTTTGTAGTATAAATTTAATTTATCCTATAAATTATGATCAGAATTTATTGATAAATCATTAGATACATATTCTAGTCTATACGAGTAATTTTGGGTCGATTTTGAGATAGCGAAATTCTCGACAGAATACTAATTTTCATTCGATATTTTTTATCTTTTATTTTTATAATCTTAGTTATTGAATTTAGCTAATTAATATACATTTCGTTTTTATCTTTGATATTTAAATAATTTTTATTTTTAGAAGCAATATAATATATTCAATAGAGTATTTTTAATAAATAAACCTATCTCTGTGTTATATGCGCATAATTTAAAGTAGAAAGTAATATATTATATAAAAAGAATTTTCATTGAATTATTAATTACGCTTAATAAATTATATTAATAATGTTTTATCTAAAATTAGATATTTATAAATAAAAATTGATATAAAAGCAATAAATATAGTTTATTGCATTTAAAATTGATATAGTCTGATATATACATGTATAAGAAAAAAATACCTATATTCAAATTTAAGAATCATAAACCATTATTATCTATTTTTCATATATTTTAATAGTTTAAATTATGTTTTGCAAATTTTGAAGAGTATTTACTTGAATTAAAATTTTTCATTAAAAAATAATTTTAAAAATGATAGATTTAGTATAAAAAATAATTGTAATCTTTTAAATGTAATTTATATATATATATATATATTAGAAATATGAATTTTTTTTAAATATAAAAATATGGAACTTCTATAAGGTTAATAATACCAAATTAAAATTTATAACCACAAGGCATAGTTAGAAATTTATTTTTTAATTTATTAAAAAATCTATTTATGGGTCAAAATTAATGTAACTAATTTATAAATTTGTGCAATAGTTTTTTTAATAAATTTTAATTAAATTTATTATGACTCTTTTTTTTTTTGGCCTTAAAAATGTAATATTTCAACAATTCAGATGATTCATTATTATTTATAAGTTCAGTTTTCTACATATAATTTTATTATAAAGATGTATCTTAATATAAATTAATAAAAAAATATAAATCTGCTTATCAAAAATTTATAGTATTATTCATTCATTAATAGTTATATATCGAAAACAGCAATTGATTTAATAAAGATATAACATATATGAAATTGTTTCGAGGAGCGGAACATTTCCTATTAAAATTTTCCTGGTCAATATCTTTAGTTTTATTTTTCAATCCTATTAGAACATTAATAAAATTAATTAGCTGATATTGCCAACATATTTATCTAATTAACACTAAAAAATATAAATGTAACGAAAAAATGTTCCATTTCTCCTTATAGCATCCCATATATTTCGCTAATATTAATAATTTACGCGTAGTTTTAATTTGTGTATTTATTATTGTTTTTTGATTATTATTTTAAACTATTTTTTAACTCGTCTGTTTTTTTTTTTATAGTAGAATTATTTTATTTATTAATATGATTTTCAAAAATTTAGAAAATTTGATAACTTTATTCTTCAGATAATCTTTCTATGTGAACTATTTTAATGAGATATTATTAGCTATTATAATTCTCATCATTATATTCCTATGTTTTATATAATTTATCTTGTTATTATTTTGAGGGATTTTTAATAATCAGTTAGTTTTTTAACAATAAAGAAGAATAAATTTTTTTTTAGCTCTATTAATTATATCATAGGAAAATTTAGTTTTATGAAAGCTATTTAAATATTGATTTCTATTGATTTCAATTTTTAAAATCAAAAAATATTTAAATTGTATAGCGTTTTTTATTTTTTTAATCTTTTCAACTTGAATAAGAATCATATTTTGATATTTTTATATGTATAAAATTTGTTCAAAAATGTCATTGATGATCCATCTAACGAATTTTAATCGTATATGATGTATTTTTATTTTCAAATTTTTAGCTGGTAGTATATTCCGAGACCCCAAAGCATGACTCTTGTAAAAAAATTGAAATTTATTTTTACATTGAATATATTAAATGTATTTCATTAAATAAGGTTTAATCAATATTTATCCCGGTATTTAGTATTGATTTTAGTTTAACTTTCTAATTATTTCAGTTCAAAAGCTTAGAATTTGCACTTAATTGTTAGTGAGTTATATTTAAATATTTAAGATTGTTTAGTATTTTTTTTATAGTAATCATTAATTTCCTGCGTTTTTTCATTTAATAAACTATAAAATTATCTTATTGATCAATATAACTTTTGCTTCTTATATAAATTTACAGTAAAATCAGCTTTATTACTATTTGATATATGCTTTATAATCCTTTCAGGTGCGGTTGGCTTTTTTTTTTTGAACTACTAAATCTATCCAAACCTGTGAAAAATAAATAAATTAATATAAATTTATAAAATTTTATTGGCTATAAAATAAATCATCCAATGATAAATTATTTATTTCCTGGTTTATGTTTTGTTTTTTTATTAGTTTTAATAGAGTTGGCCTCGAAAAATGTTTACGAATTTTATTTTTTTTTTAACCACAAAATTATCAAGTTTTACCTCACGAAAGTATAGATGTTTTATAGTTAGATAAATTTTTCTAAACCGAAGATTTTTGAAATTAATTTATAGCTAGTATTCAATAAGTTTAATTATTATAACCATAGAAGGTAATAAAATTATGAATATTTTTTAAACGAGTGTTTTTATAAATGTGGAAAGTTCTTTTTAAGAGACTTTTTTTTTCTACTAATATTTTTATTTGTTTCTCTAAAGTAGAAAAACCTATGGATGTTTCAGGTAATCTATTCGATTGAATTTTCTTATATGTGAGATTCTGAACAAAGTTAGAGCTTTGTTGCAGTTTATTTTTATTGGATTGGATATTCATTGGTTGTAAATTATTATTGGCGGAACTGAAGGGATATTTAAAAATTTTCAATTTACTCAGCTAATATTGAAATTTCTTCTTGCTAATAAAAGTACTAATTAACTAATTGGATATAATTTTTAGATTCAAATATATACACTGTAACACTTCTTGCTATAAAAAGACTCCTTCATAAAGAATCACCCAAATGATATAAAAGTTAAAGAAAATCTGAGAATTAGGATAGAAATAAATAGAAAAGGTCCTGCCCCTAGAGCTAATCTCCAATGTAATAGTCTACAGCTAATTAATACCAAATCTAATATTATCGACAGAGTATTATTATAAAATTTGGGGCTAGATTATATTTATATATAAAAAAATCAATTAAAAAATTATTGTATTTCTACCAATAATTATTGTGTTATATGCAACATATTTTTTTTTGTTTAAATTTATTACTTTTTTTTTTCTGTTGTTTTAATTTCCATATAGAATAGTTTTTCCAAAAAAAATAAAAAAAGATTTTTATCAATAAGTTTTGTCATTATAATTGGTAGAATATTTCGATAAGAGGAACTTTTTCCATTAAAATTTTCTACACATTAGTTTTAGTTTTAAATAGTAGTACATAATAGCATCAAATAAATTATATGGTGAAATAGCCCATTCTAATTTAAATTGGCTAAAATTTTTTTTAAAAAAACGACCATTGCTTTTCAAAAGAGTTTCCAAAATATAATGAATAATGAGGGGGGTCTCTATACGAAGAGATAACTTATAGGTATAAAGAGCTACTGTGTATAAAAAAAATAGAAAGTTAATAGTTAATAAATGGAGTTATTTCTTTTATTTAGAAATTAAATACTCCAAAATAATAAAAGTAAATTGAAAAACCAAATAACTTTTGAGGTCATTCAACGATAGTAAAATTTAAGGATATTTGGGGGGAAATCATTATGATATACCAAAGTATTCTCTTTGTTCAGAATATCTCAATTATCGATTCGCTTTTTGAATAGTCTATTGAATGATAAATAATGCACTTGATAATTTAACGTATAAATATAATTTATTTCAAGTAGAAAAAAAGCATACTTCTTTTTACAGGCGGCTATTTTATCAAAAAAAAAGGGAATTTGTATCGTGTTTTTATTAATCATGCATAATACTTGACACAATGCATTAATTACATATAAATGTACGGGATACTGAAACATCATATATCATATTTCATATATTTCATATATTTGATGTTTTTTATATTTTTATTATCGAATATTAAATCTATAAAAAATCCCCAATGAAGAGGTTCAATATCATGCTATTTATTTCGATAGTTTTTATTCAGCTTTATAAAAAGTTTATTTTATGGCGCTTATCTGTGAAAATTTTTATTCATTTTTTAAATTTCATTAAAATATATTTTAATAGCCCAGCTATCAATTTCGAGCAACCTAAAATCTAGACTAAACTCACAAAATATAACAGATAAATATTAGCAAATAAATTCAAGAGAATTTATATAACATGGACTAAAAAAAAGTAAAGAGACCATGACCTAGCTTAGATAATAAATGAAAGAAAATGGTTTCAATAAATAAATAAAATGTTAAATATCATTCTTTAAATAAAAATATATTTTCTAATAGCATGATTTTTCTTCAAGTGGACTAATTGCTATAAAATAACTATTATGGTTAATATGCTTTTTTTAAAAAAACTAAACTTATTATTTATGCAGAATGAATAAACGATGACGTCTTAGCTAGAAACTTAAAATTGAATGTTTTTGTGCGTTTTTTTTGTAAATAAATAATCGCAGTTTCACTTATCTCTCGCATATTTAGTATATAGGATATCTTATTTTGAATTTTCTATTTTTCTACTGCTTAGTTTTTTATAGCCTGCAATTTATAAATTTTGATTTGGATACTATAATATAATATTTTTATTATTAACGAAAAAAAAATAGACAAAAATGAATTCCTTTACAAGAGTAATCGCTTTGTTTGGATGTTTAGTAATGACGGTTTATTTTTTTACAAAGAAAAAAGAATCGAATATGAAGCTAAATAAACGACTTAATACATATAGACTACACCAAACTATGGGAGAAGCTTGCCAAAATGTAAGCGCATTTACTTCAGCGAGGTTTAAAGGTACTGGATTCAGGTATTTTGTAATGTGTACAAACTTTAACTGTGAAGGAATATGCGTCAAAAGAAGGCTGGATACTGAGCATACACTTGAAAACTCGTTTAAACGATACGGATATAGATTTAGATCTTTTAAATATATTAAATAAATAACTTTTTTTATCAGTATATCACAACAATTTTTATTTCAGGAATGACTTGTTTGTAAAATACTTATTATGAAAAATAAAAATTTTTTTAGATAATTTTTTTATGCTACAAGTTCATCTTTTATATTCAACTTATTTCATTTAAATATTCACTTTAAATGTTAGGAGTTAAATGTGTGATTTTATTTTATTTTAATGTATATTTTTTAGGTGGTGTTAGCCGTTGTATTTAGTTTGATGTGTTAATGGCTAATTAATGTAATACTATTCTTAGTTTTTATTAATTTTAATATATATATATATATATTTATATAATATCTAGAAATTAAAGTATACTTAATCATTAAGTGTATTGTTGTTTTATCACTAATTTATCAAAAAAAGAATCTTTTATCTTACAAGTACACTTGTGGTAGCTTAAACCTATAAATTCTTCATCATTAATTTAGTGACTGTTACTTTATCCTATTTTCGGATATAAGAACTCTTATTTTTGCCATTCCACGCTTTAGATTAACTTTTAGTTCTATGGCAAGTATGACGAATAGACTAGATTTTTTGAACATCATCAGTGTATAAAGGCTAATTGGGCATTGTAAAGAATGGTTAAGCTGCGAGTTTTTAATGATCAATTAGTGGTAATCAAGACATATTATAAATTAAGGGAAATATACGACAATTGGTTATGCTCAAACAAGCTGGCCAATTGATGCTAGTACTCATTCAGATTATACAAAAAAGCAGTTACCGATTCACCAGTAATTAATACCATCATAGGCTATTGGCAAAAATTTTATTTTGATTTGATTAATCAAAGTTAGAGTTAGAATATATTTAGTATGGAAAAAAAAAATTAAAAGTAAATAGTGAGCGGAGCATCAAATGTGTTTACACAAGTTCTACTCATCAGTATTTGTCATCACTTTTATTATTTAGGTTAATATTTAGCAGAAAATTAAACATATCTGGTTAATACGCCCATAAATAAGTTACTAACCTTTTATTCTTCAAATAACATATCAATACAACAATGGCGCAAACTGCTAACCAAACTGATTCTCTGAAATCTAGCACTGAAAAACCAATGCAAGTTCGCTTGGGAAACATAACTGCTGCTAGAGGTATTTTTCGATTACTTCTATGTGTAAAATTTTTATATTAATCTGTTATTTTATAAGCTGAAAATAATTATTTATTTTCTGTATAGCTGTCGCTGATGCAATTAGAACAAGTTTGGGACCTAGAGGCTTAGATAAAATGATTGAAACTGGTCGCAAAGAAGTAATAATTTCAAACGATGGTGCTACCATAATGAAACAAATTTCTGTTTTGCATCCCGCAGCCCAAATGGTATTCATTTTCTTCCTAACTGTTGCTATTTCAAAACTATTGTAGAAATCTCGAAACCTTATTAATATTCCTTTGTATACATAGCTCGTCGACTTGTCAATTTCTCAAGATTCAGAAGCCGGAGATGGTACTACTTCCGTTGTCGTATTTGCTGGTAGTCTCTTATCTGCTTGCGAAAGGCTTTTAACAAAAGGTATGAAGAATTAATAATATTTTATTATTAAATTTTATATTTAAATCCTACTTTATTTAATAGGTATCCATCCCAGTAAAATTGTTAGCGGATTTCGAAACGCTTGTCAAGCCGCTATGGAACTATTGGAAACAGTCGCCATTCCTATTTCTCTCGATGACAGAGAAACCTTGCTCAAAAGTGCCACCACATCACTAGGATCTAAAATCGTCTCTCAGCACTCAAGCACTTTATCACCAATAGCTGTCGATTCAGTTCTTAGAATAGTCGAACCGGGAATGGAAGACAGTATTGATCTAAATAATATTAGAATAGTTAAAAAGATTGGTGGTACAATTGAGGATACAATGCTTTCTTCAGGAGTAGTCCTTAACCAAAACGCCATCACTTCTGCAAACGGTCCTAAGAGAATTGAAAAGGCTAAAATTGCTATCATTCAATTCCAGCTATCACCACCAAAACCCGATGTATTTTCCAGTTTAATTTATATTTGAATTACTTTTCTTCATCGTAATTAGAAGCGACTTAACTTCTCGTTATTTTTATTTAGATGGACAACCAAGTAGTTGTAAATGATTACAGGCAGATGGATCAAATTTTGAAAGAAGAAAGAACATATCTTTTAGGACTTGTCAAACGCATCAAGAAGGCTGGTTGTAATGTATTATTGATACAGAAATCTATTCTTCGTGACGCCGTAAACACTTTATCGTTGCATTTCTTATCAAAGCTTAAGATAATGGCCATCAAAGACGTCGAAAGAGATGAAATTGAATTTTTATGCAACGTAAATTTTTTACTTTCTCCCCTTTATTATCATATCCATCTTGTGAAAATAATTAAAACCTTTTATTTAAACCTATTTTATTAGAGCTTGGGTTGTAAACCGATTGCTGACATTGAATCTTTCACCGAAGACAAATTGGGTCATGCAGATTTAGTCGAAGAAACAGAAATTAACGGGGCTAGATTTGTTCAAATTACAGGTATTAAATCCTCTGGACGCACTTCATCAGTTGTTTGCTTTGGCTCAAATGCACTAGTTCTCGAAGAAACTGAAAGATCATTACACGATGCACAATGCGTGATTAAATGCTTAGTCAAGAAGAAATTTATGGTTGCAGGAGGAGGTTCTGTTGAAATTGAATTGTCTCAAAAATTAATGGAAATGGCTAAACTCCGCAAAGGATACGAGTCTCTTTGCTTCAACTCCTTTGCTGAAGCTCTAGAGGTTATCCCCACCACTTTAGCAGAAAATGCTGGATTAAATCCTATTTCTATTGTTACAGAATTAAGAAAGAAGCATGCTGACGGAGAAAAATATGCGGGTATTAATGTCCGCAAAGGAACAATTTCAAATATCGTCGACGAAAATGTCCTACAGCCTTTGTTAGTCTCATCATCTTTGATAGAGCTTGCTACTGAAACTGTTTGCATGATTATGAAAATTGATGATATTGTAAGCCCTTTTTTTAATATAACGCCTAAACTTTTTTTTTGCACTCTAAAATATAACCAAATCTCTTTATTAATAGGTACAAACTCGATAAATGCTAAATGATTTTTTTTCCCATTTCTATTCTTTATACTCTATATCAAATAAACAAATACATGCAGGTTTTAGTTTTATTAATTTCATTTACTGTTTTATACGCTTCGGTGTACTCTGTTACTATTATAGTACAGTCTCCATGCTCTGTATTCTTTATCGGAATTATCTTTTCCTTGGAAAAAATATAGTTGATTATTTCTCTAATTTTTTCACAATGGTTTATTTCCATTTAGACATTTATCAAAAAGTAGAAAATTATTTTTCATTTTTTTTTATTATAAAGAAAAGTTATTAATAGTCATATTAACGACAATGGGCGTAACAAGTTTATGAGTTAAGAATGTCACCCAAAAAATGTTGTTTTTCATTGCAATCAAATCAAAATGAACGCAAAATAAAATTTATTTTAAGAATTAATAGGAATTCTAAATTATGATATAGTTATTATTCACTTAAAAGAATTTAGTAATTATAACATCATCATGAAAAATGTCAATCTGAAAAAGGAAAGAAAAGAATGCTAGTTTTTTTAAATATATAGCTCGATTGATTGGCGAAATATATGAATTTTCAAAAAAATACATGTTTGCATTTTAATAGCTAATAAGGTCATTAGAATCGCCTTTCAGCCAAGTTATATATCAAGCTTTTGATTCTTGATATTATTTTATATAGTGTCTGACTATTCGCTCGACAGTTTGCGCTTGATAAATTAAAATAAAAACAGAATAAGAAAAGATTGAATGATGAAACTTTATTTTATAGAGCCATTTATTATTAACATTGAATGGAGGTTTATAAGTTTTTTGGAAGTAGTATAGAAGAAGGAAAAAAGAAAGTAACTGAGAATAAAAAATATTTCCCGTAGAGCCGGTATTAAGATGGACGTGATAATAAAGTGCTGACAGATATAAAATTGGAAAAATTTATCAAAATATTGAAAAAATTGAGTGGTAAAAAAAAAAAGTGTGTAATAGATTCTAAATATTAAACAGGTGATTGTTTCTTAAGCTATAAGTTTTTGGTTCGTAAAGGGGTCGGTGATGTATTTTTTTCCATTTTTGAAAGAGCTGAGCTTTTAAGTTGGCCACATGCAGCCATAATATCAAGGCCACGAGGTTTGCGTACAGACGCAGATATGTTTTTTTGCAGAAGAACGTTTAAGAACTCATCAATAGCAGGTTTAGGAGAACATTTATAAATTGAGCCTGGCCAAGGATTGAATGGGCTATTAATTTTTTTGAGTCATAGAGTGTAAAAAAATAATATTGTGAAGTTTAAATATATGATATTTTTATAACAGATTAATAATATTAAGATAGTGATATACTTACATTAAATTGACATGAGATTTAATACCGCCAATAAGTTTTGCAAGGCGAACAGCATCTCCGTGAAAATCGTTTACTTTATCTAGTAAAACATACCTGAAAAGACGAAATATTTAAAGATTAATAATTAATGGTTAGGTACATACGGGGTAAAAGATAAGAAAAAAGTATTAAGAGAGTTGGTGATTAGCTATGGGTGTAAATAAAAAGGGTAATATTATTTTTAATGCATACTCAAATGTAATTCTTGAATTTTTAGGCTCTGATGCTTTAATGAATTTCCGGATACTGTCAAAAAGAGCTGCAAGAGGGTAAGACTTATTTATAGGCATAATTTTATTTCTTAGGGAATCGTCAGTAGCATGTAAGGAGATTGCTAGCTGTACATTGAGTTCAGTAGCAACTTTTTCAATCAAAGGAGCGATACCTGACGTGCTAACAGTAATTTTGTGAGTGGGGAAGTTGATACCATCACTGCGGGTTAGTAAATTAATCGCTTGCTTCAAATTGCTGAAATTAAGCAAGGGTTCACCTTGACCCATAAACACTATATTTGTAATTGATTTAGGCGACACTGAAGTTTGTTTGTTAAAATCTGCGTAGAAATGGGCAAAGCTCATATACTGACCGACGATATCAGCAGCAGATAGATTCCGCATAAACTTTTGAGTTCCTGTGTGGCAAAACTTACAATTAAGCGCACAGCCTATTTGTGATGACACGCATAGGGTACCCCTATTATCTTCTGGAATGAAGACAGTTTCAACAAGCTCTTTTTTGGGGGAAGGTGAAAGTTTGGTGGTAGCATTTGTCGAGTTTACTGAGGAAAGATCAAAAAGTAGTTTGCGGGTCCCATCGTTAGAAAGCTGTGAAGTTTCGGTTTTTCCATAGTTAATATTGAAATTTTGAGACAATATTGATCGAGTTTCTAGAGATAAATTTGACATTTCACTGAAGTCTGTACAACCTAATTAAGAGGGAATTTTTAAAGTGGTCTTTAATTTGCATGCAACATGCTAATAAAAATGATAATTTTTTAGGTTTAAAGATAAGTCGAAATAAAATTAAATAAAGGTCAGAGATTAGCAAAAATCGTTACCTTTTTTGTATATCCATTGAAAAATCTGTTTGGAAATGTAAGGCTTTACATCTGAGAGTAAAGGGGATATTTCGGTATGAATTTGCTCTGGCGTCAAGCCTAGAATGTTTTTCAAGACATTAGAATTAGAAATGCCAGCGGAGGAAGAGATGCACCGCCTGTTTATGTTTGATATCATTATTAGATCGTTTGGATAAACTCAGTAAGGTTATACAATTTATTTGAAAAAATTTCTAATATTTAACCAGGAATAATGAAAATTTTTATTAACTAGAAAATAGCTTTTAAATAAAAAAAAAACTTTAAAAGTATGCGCAGTTATTGGCCAAGTGAAAAAAATCTATATATATTTAGAGAATTTATTAAAATTTTAGGAAACTATGAATCTTAAACAAAGAACAGCAGAAAGGTTATATTATAAGAGAAAGGCTTTAGAGTAGATGAATATACGAAATAACAGCTGAGTTTATTGCAAGTATACAAGTAGTCTTTTGTATAAGTAATTGATGTTGCTAGGGAAAATGGCAAACATTGAATATACAAAAAACAGAAAAACTGAGAGCACAATAGAATCTAATATGAATGGGTAAAGTTTAAGCGACTATATCTAGACTAAAATTCAAAATAAAAATCAAAGCAAAAGCGCAATAAAGTGCGATAATTGAAATGAATTTTTAGACTTACTAACTATGAATTTCTCCCATGGTTCAAGCATGTATAATGATGTAGTAACTTCGTACCAGTAAATCCATTTTGAGATTGTTCCTCGTGGCTTAGAATCCTTTTTAAAATTGGCCATAGTTACGAAATTCTTTATGGACAATTTCTTTTGTAAAATTACAATTTAAAATGAATATATCGGTGTTTATGGAATCCTTGGGTCGTTATAGCTTGTAAATAATTGTAACTCTATTTGTGCTAAAGTTACTAACCTTTGTATAATTATATATTTTTAAATTTGATGTTTTCTATATTTTGAGTTTCTGGCTTAGTTTATGGAGCCTTCAATTGCTACGTATTTTGTAATGTAAAAATAAACAAATTTGCATGTGGCGTGAAATAAACGATATTGCCCAATGAAACGCATGAGTTTCTTAAATATTCGATTAAGCCCTAAAAATATAGCTTAATCTCCGAATAAAAATTATAAGCCAATAGAAATTATTAGAATCTGATTAAGCATTTTATCCAATAGTAATCGGTTATAAATGATTATTGCTATCTATTGGTTTTTTTCGTTAATATTTTGGATATTAACCCTTTCACGGGCCGTAGATTATTCTTGACCCTCTAAATATAGCCAATTATGATCAATTATAATACTTTAAATCGGAGGCCTTAAGAAATATTGGTATAATGCAAAATAAAACCAAATAATAAAATATCTTGAAAATGATTAGCGAATCAATAAATTTGCTTTTTTAAAGAGTGTTGAACGGGAAAGGGTTAAGACTAAAGAAATCAAGTAATCTGCAAAGTAACACATTCATGGATAGATAGTTTTTGAATGAATGTTTTTTTTAGTCATTTGCAGGTAATCTAAATGAATCGTCTCTATTTGCTATAAAATTTTATATAGTCATTAATTTTATGAATTTTAGGATTAGGCACTTTGATTAATCAATTTGGCCAGGTTTTCCTGATCGAAATAGGCTTGTATCATAGAATACAATTAACCAAGCTGAGTTTTTTATAGGCGAAGTATAGTTTTTATATAATATCTTTTAAAACACCAAATAATTTAAATCCAACAAAATCTGACCTAAAAATTCTTCAATTATATTTTATTTTATTTTATTTTAATATAGTGGATTTAACCCTTTCGAGTCCAATGATATCTTAAAAAACCAATTTATTGATTCGATTATTATTTAAAAGAAAGCTAACTATTTGCTAAAAATTTTCAAAAACCAATAGTTCTTACAGTTTCATAATTAAAGTAATTTAATTGAACACAATTGGTTATATTTGATAGACCAAAAATTGTCTACAGCCCATGAAAGGGTTAAATATCAAGCTCTCTTCAGGAATGGAAACCAATGCAGTGTCTAACCATCAATAATAAATATTGCATCACAAACACATATACTATTTTTTTAAATTTTTACAGTTGAGAAAATCTTTTGAAGATGAGACTTTTTTTATATAAGTTGATTTTTTAATAACTATAGTCTATATCAAAAGAGCGACCTCACCCAATCCTATAATGGTACTGAGACGGTAGGCCGCCAGAGGATTTTCTCTTTTAATGTTTCTAGTTTATATTTTAAAGTTATTAAAATTTTATAAAAATCTGTTAAAAAATATCAAAATATTAAATATACACAACTTTAATCTTAAATAAATAAGTCATTATAGTTTGTTTTTTTTATCTCGGAATTTTATTTGTAAGATAACAATAAAAGAAAATACGCGGTAAAGTAAACTAAAAAAATACTAAAGTTGGTGCAAGGCATAAAAAAAACCAACATTCTAATACTAATAAATTCCTCTGACGGTCTACCGGCTGCGTGCCTAAAGGGAAATGTGACCAATCTACCAACCGAAAGATCCACTTAGGCATTGCTTCAAGTAGGCCGGAAGATTAAAGTTCAAGCCGTCATGGAATTAAGCTCGTTCCAACAAAATTGAATTCGTTGATATCGTTGAGTTACTGGTCAGAGCCTTCATCAAACAGGATTAATAAAAAATAGGCTCCTACCCAAACGAGGGAATAATCAACCTGGCTATCCTACAATAAGCTGCTAAATGGCTGAGATCTGTTTTGCAATTTTCCTTCGCTCCAAACTTTATTTGTGGTTTAAATTCAATTACTATTTAATATCAAATGGATTAAATAATTTAGCCAATAAAACCTCGATATTTTTATTAACATAAATTTCCAAGGAAAAAATGCTTCCCTATCCATTATGATCTCCTTAATATCAAAAAATATCAAACGCGTAAAGGTTCTTCATTATAATGCTGTTTTTCAATTTAAAAATATAATTACTAAACGATATATAAATATCTCTCTATGCAAAAAATTACACTCATCTATTTGTCTTTGAGTTACAAAGAAAACTATTCGATTATTAAATAGAATTCAATAAAAGGAAATATCATTATGGATTGTTTATTTATGATACACTAATATTGTTCGTAGAAAATAAAAAACAAGTATGGATAACAGAAAAGTTATATTTTTTAAATCTAAACTTAATCGTATATCAACTGATCTTGTTTCCTATATATATAATTAATTGAAATTTTTGGATACACGAGAAATTTACCAGGCTATTCAAAGCTCGAAAATTTTTGGAGCCGAAAAAAGAGTAGCTTATGCAAACAGAATTCAAACAGATCGGATATATGATTAATCAATTAATATTTAGATTAAGAAACGAGAAATTTTTTTATTTACACCAAAAATATTATATAGGAAATATCATATGGTTTTTATTTATAAATATATTTAAAACTTTTATATATATTAATTTAAGCATAAATTATTATAAAGTAAAGCCAAGAATGGTTTATCTCTTTTTTTT
>LSSN01000947.1:0-44219 GCA_001970855.1 Smittium culicis | reverse complement strand
AACAGGATTAATAAAAAATAGGCTCCTACCCAAACGAGGGAATAATCAACCTGGCTATCCTACAATAAGCTGCTAAATGGCTGAGATCTGTTTTGCAATTTTCCTTCGCTCCAAACTTTATTTGTGGTTTAAATTCAATTACTATTTAATATCAAATGGATTAAATAATTTAGCCAATAAAACCTCGATATTTTTATTAACATAAATTTCCAAGGAAAAAATGCTTCCCTATCCATTATGATCTCCTTAATATCAAAAAATATCAAACGCGTAAAGGTTCTTCATTATAATGCTGTTTTTCAATTTAAAAATATAATTACTAAACGATATATAAATATCTCTCTATGCAAAAAATTACACTCATCTATTTGTCTTTGAGTTACAAAGAAAACTATTCGATTATTAAATAGAATTCAATAAAAGGAAATATCATTATGGATTGTTTATTTATGATACACTAATATTGTTCGTAGAAAATAAAAAACAAGTATGGATAACAGAAAAGTTATATTTTTTAAATCTAAACTTAATCGTATATCAACTGATCTTGTTTCCTATATATATAATTAATTGAAATTTTTGGATACACGAGAAATTTACCAGGCTATTCAAAGCTCGAAAATTTTTGGAGCCGAAAAAAGAGTAGCTTATGCAAACAGAATTCAAACAGATCGGATATATGATTAATCAATTAATATTTAGATTAAGAAACGAGAAATTTTTTTATTTACACCAAAAATATTATATAGGAAATATCATATGGTTTTTATTTATAAATATATTTAAAACTTTTATATATATTAATTTAAGCATAAATTATTATAAAGTAAAGCCAAGAATGGTTTATCTCTTTTTTTTTCCTCATTTCCTTATAATTTCAGATATTCGATCAGCATCTATAACACATTTCGTATAGATCCTATTTCTTAGCTAAGTCGCTTTTACTTTAATTAAATAAAGCTAAAAAAGTATGGTTCCAAGTATATGACATCAGTATATGTGAAATACTTGGTAATTATGTGAAAATAATGAAATACAAATTATAAATAATTCCATTTCCCATCAGTGGCAATAAAAAAATCATTGCCTACAAGATTTTTTCGTACATTAAAAAAATTGATTTTCTTTATAATTATTTAAAGAGCTGATTTTAGTAATACTTTTTTTATATGTAGCCGAGTTCGTTTAATAAAATCTCAATAAGTATGTTTAAACCTTTTTATTATAGATGTATAACCTTCAAGTAACGAGCTTGTAAATAATTTAAATATTTTATCAAAATCTAAGCTTAGTTGATACATCGATTACTCAAATTTAATTCAGAATACATATTTTGCCAATTATCCATCAAAAAGTTTACGGTTTTAACTTTTTATAAATTCTGGCTGTGAACCCAAAAAGACCAATAGTCTCTTCAGATATCGGTACTCAGTAATTTTCTTTATTCATTCATTAATAATTTGACTTGCGTAATATCGCTCACCCAACAAAATACATTTCATTTCCTTTTATGATTTGAAGTATGATAAAAAATTTTTCGGATAGAACGCGCTGATAAAAATCTTTAGGTTATGAAGTGCATAAAATATGAAAATCAGTTTCAAAATGCATATTTAATGCACTTCAGGATGGATCAAAATAAAATTTATAGCCCGATACGGGGGTCGAACCCGTAGCCTTGAGGTTAAAAGCCTCACGCTCTACCATTGAGCTAACCGGGCATAATTTTCGAATTATTTTTGTTAATTTATAACTAACTTTAATATTTTAAATTATAATTTTGTTATTTATTAATGCAGTTTTGTATGATTTTCTATACGTGAATGATTATGAATAAGAAGAGAATATTTTTTCATTTAATATCTATTTGAATGTAAATATTAAAATTGATAGCAGCATTTTAATAATAGAAATAGAATTATATATACTTTAAATTAACTTATTAAACTTTTTAAAAATTTTTATTAATGGATAATACCGTGTTAGCAATTGTATAAACTGCAAATATATGGAATAAAAAAGTTTTTTCCTAACTTGGAATCGCAAATAATTGAATTCCTAAAGCTCCAATTAAAACCCCAATGCGAAAAAAAATAGGGAACAAAATTATCGATTTTTAATTAAAAATACTGGAATATTGTTTCTATATAAAAATCCAGGTTCTTTAATCCTTGGTATTCTTCAGTTTCAAAAAAAATAATTTTTTTAATACATTTTTTCATCATTTGATTAATTAACGATCAATATCAAGTATAAATGCTGCTTTTTATAAATAAAAAATTCTATTAATTTTATTGATTTGTTGATTTATAAAAAGAAAATATTCTTGTATTTAATCAAGAATAACAATTATTTTTATTTTACAAAAATAAACACGATTTTATATAATAATAACGTATATATGTACGAAATCATAAAAAGTGGCATATTTTTATGATTCAAAAGGCTATAATATATTTTATATAATATATTTAAACCCGATTATTATAGGAACATGTTAAAATATAAATTTAGATTAACCTAGTTTTATCTAAATTTTTAGACAGAAATCTTTTTTCTAAATCTTTTTCAATAAAATTATCTATAAAAAATATATTAGTGAATTTTTATTTCAACAGAAACCATTTAATAGAATTATTAACCATTATTTATTCATGTACAATAAATAAATTATTTTGATTATTTTTTTATGGAGCAGTGACTTGTTATATTATTACGAGTATTTCAATAAGGACAAAATTATATTAATTTTGTCATAGTAACTAGTTTTATGTTTTTAAAATGTATTTTAAATTTAAATTGATTAAATTAAGGTATAAAAGCTCTAATTCCTCAAATAATCTCAATTTCATCAAATTCAATGATAATAAAATAATTAGTAGATATACATTTAATTGTTATTCACTAGTTTAGTATAATAAAAAAAGCAATTATTTACTATTTGGTTACTGAATAATAACTATTCAGCTATTTTTATTTATACATATAATGTTATTTATATAAATTTTGATAGTATTTTGTCAATAAATTCACATATGATTGATTTTTCTAAAGATAATGAACTAAATAATATTAAAAGTTTAATTTAAAATATTAATTTATATTAATATTCTTATAAATAGTTTAAAATTAAAAAATTAGAATTTAATATAATATGATATTATTTATCAAAGAGGTTTTAGTCTTTATCAATATATCTTATTATTTTATGGGATCATATTGAGTTTTATCATCATTTTTTTTAAATACTAGTAAAATTTTTAAAAAAACTACTTTTTTATATGCTATAGTATCAATCTTAATTATCCTTGTAATCATCATATATAATGTCAGTATTCTGATATAAGATATTAAATAAGAGCTTCGGATAAAGGATATTCAACAATTTACCGTTTATTATTCTATTAAAGGTGCTACAAATATACCTAGAAATTTAAAGGCTTTTAAATTATAATTTATTGAATAAAATTCTAGGAAGTCTACCGATTAACAAAGGTTATAAAATTCTTATAAGAACCTTTCCCAATTAAAATAATTCTCTATTACCCGTATATAAACCGAATAAATCATAAAATTCAATCAAAAATTGCACTTTTCCGTGATATTAGGTCGATAGGCCATTTTATTGTTAAATTTTTTGGTAGAATCAAATATATAGAGCTTAATTGAGCATACATTAAGCGTATAAGACACTGCTATGTGCAATATTGGTATCTTTTAATCAGTCAAATCTAAATTTTAATAATTAATTTAGGCATTTTGATGGTTTACACCAAAAATTCGCGAAATTAATTCGATTTTTAGATAAATTCGATAAAAATTAAAGCGATTAAAATTATTAAAAGAAAATTAGAATCATTATATACATTCAATGGTACTAGAAGCCTTGTGGGAACATGTTATTTATCAGTATCATTACAGAAATGTTTATTTATGTTTTAGCTTCAGTGCAACTATTTCCTTTCATTTATCTTGGATAAGTCGAATAGGAATGATAATATTTGGTTACAATCACCAAGATCGAAATTTATATGAATTAATATTTATTAATTTCTTATCATTTCACTTATCCATTTTTATCCCATTATTATATTGACCCAAAAATTATACAGAATTATTCCTAATTTATTTTTTTCCGTGATTATAAGACAGCTTTACTTGCATCTTTTTGTAATGAAGAAAAAAAAAGTATATTTTTCAGGGTCAAATCTAATACACGCCCTATATATGGGCGCCCCTTTTCCAAAACACGAAAAACATAACTTAATTTTAATAAATTAGTACTTAAACATTACCACGTATTTAAACACCTATTTTATAATTAATTGAGATTAACAGTCTTTCTATGACAACCATTTATGAAGTATTTCCGCATAAATTCAACATTAAAGAAGTCAAAAAAACAATTTGATGTTTTTATCAGCAGTTTATGAGATTTAATTTCCTTAAATGAAACTTTGAAAGAAGATTCATAGAATCTGCTAATGCTTTGGCTTATTGGGAATGTCACGCAATGAAGATAAAATAGAAAATAAATAGCAGACTGGGAGATCTGGGGCCAATCTAAATGGGTAGGTGACTTATTACTCAATTTTGGAGTTAAGCAACTAGATAAGATTCAAGATATTTGGAAATTAGTCGAACTGATATAAGGAAAATAAATTCCGTGGAGTGATTTTAATAAAAAGTTCAAAAAGTATCTAATTATTATTACAGTAAACCTACACATTATGTAATTGTTAAAGAATGCCTAACTGAATGCACTCGCCTCTACGGGCAGAGGTATTTGGTGGGCTGTCTACAGCGATAATAGAGGAAAGACGATAAAGGATTTTATCAATAACATTGAAGTAATTTCCAAATAAAATTAGGAAGGACTCATATGTATTGATTTAGTCTATTTGAAATCAAAGGAAACTACAGAGAAATACGATATTTTGTTCAAAGCTCAAGTGGTGTGGGGGGGGGGGGGCAGCTTCCGAAACTAATAACAGGGGAAATTTTGAGATATCAGTGCTGACCAAAGATTTTAAGAGCTGGATGTTTAAAAAACTACAAGGATTAACACATAAGAACCTCAGTAGCTACCTTTGATATATTTTCGGGATATTAGAACATTCTTCTAAAGATTTCCATAAATTTCTTCTGTATGAAAATAAAAATCTGTCAAATCAAGAGCCATATGGACTGTTTAATAAAATTTTATTAGCTATCCACTACAAAGAGTTAGAAAACTCTGAATATACCTTATTATCAATAAAAAATTCATCCAAAAGAATTAGGGTCGATGAAATTAATAACAGTCCATTAAAATCTGTTGATCATAGAGAATCTCGACTGGATAAACCCAGAAAGAGGGCAAAGAAAAAATCATAGCCAAAAGCTAGAATATCAGAATGTTTAAGTCATATTTTAATTCATAAACCCAAATATCTGTTTGATAATTATTGGGTATAAAACCGAGCCTCCTGAACAAAATCTTATAATAATTAATATAGAGAAACTCCATTGAAAGCAAACACATTTTCTACGTAGAAATCGATAAGACTGAAATTTAATATGATAAAACTTTTACCCCCTCCTATATCACAATAAGCTATTAAAATCTGGACTTTCGAATCCCTATAGATACAGAGTCCTCATATCCGTTAGTGAACAAAGAAATTAAAATTAAACTCGGGATATCTTTAAAGAAAATAAGAAAGCATATTTTTATACAACCAGTCTCAGGAAAAATAATAAACTCGTAGAAAAAGTGTAGAATAACAACTGTACTGGAAAATGAGGAACACGCAGAAGTGGATTTCATGAAAATGTAAAACCGTGGAATTTCTGTTATTTTGGTATGAACGGGCGCAAATCACTCAGTATTCGACTATATTATGACAAAAATTTATTATCATACAAATTCAAGGAAGATAGAGAATCCGTAAAGCTACAATCCAAGTAAAATATATACGAGGAATTAATGAACTGGGAAAGCGAGTAGCCTGACCCCATAACAACAAATTATGAAAGTGATGATTCACACGATGAGATTTTACCCTTTTTTTACGTGTCAATCGAATGAGAGATAAGTTAATAAGGATTTACGGATGTCTCAGTGCTATCAGAGACTAAAGATAGAGGAAATAAAGTCCTAAAAGAAGGAAAGGACCTAGTGGAAAAATAAAATCAAAATTTTTGAATATCTGAATTTGAACGGACAGAGAGTAAAGATTCAGTATACGAAACATCTATACCAGAAGGAACAAAGCCACCTTCATGCTATATGGGATGCTAATCTTTGAAGAAAAAAAATTACGGAATCAGAGCTACATGAGATTCTTAGAAGCGTGATAATAAGGGAATCTGATTCTATCTTTTTTATCCTGTACAGTTATACCCGAATAAAATAGCTAAATATAGCTTCTCATTAGGATATAGAAGGCTGAAACAATTAGTGAAGCAAAATAAATATCCCCTTCAGTGGATAGATGAAAGCATAGGCTCCTTGTCTGGAAAATAGATGAACTTCTTACATTGTACAGCAGAGTATTGGAAATCTACAATCAGCGACAAAACGAAGAATTAAACAGTATTACTTGCACCACTCGGCATTTATGAGTGCGATGTTATGTATTTCGGGCTATCCAATGCACCAGCGCATTTCTCAAAATTAATGAATAACTTTCTCTGAAAAAATACCTAAAACTATCTCACGGTGTATTTTGACGAAGTAACTATATTCTCGAAGACGCTGATTAAACATATTTCTCATATTGAAAATTTTTTTGGTGAAAATTAAGGAGGGCGTGACAGAGCTAAATTATATAAAATGTGGCTTCTTAAAGTATGAATTTAGTTATCCTGGGACATTTTGAAGCCCCAGAAATGATATGCCCTGATCCCAGAAAAATATCTGATTTTTTAAAAGTTAAACATCCAATAAATGTAATGGAAGTTCGGTCGTTTTTTCGGTCTCACTTCATATTTCCACCTGTTCATTCACGATTTTGTGTCCAAAATTGAGCCAATACAAGTCCTAGTTATTAAAAATGTGATATTTTACTGGAATGAAAATTGTACATAATAAATTGAAAAGATTAAGAAGATTCTCACAGATGACTTATTTTCTTCTCAGACTGACTGTAATAAACCCACCATCCTGTCTGTGGATATATCTTAATTTGTGATTTGCGCAGTCCTAGAACAGGAAACTAAACAGGGTTTCGCTAGGCCTATATCTTATTACTCAAAGAATTTAAAAATTTCGAAAAGTAATTATGCAGCGCTTGAAAGGTTAAGGGTTAACATTTATTCTCATCAATAAAGCGCTTTAAGCGCTAATTATGGGTTCAAAAAAGCATAATTATATCTAGAAATTCTGCAATCGCAAGTATATCTAACCAATCAGATCCATCATAAAAATTTATCCGATGGATTTCTACTTTATGAGAGTATTGTATGAAAATAACCACAGATCAGGTAAACTCAACGGGGCTGCTGATTTTCTTTCTCGACCGGTACTAACTGCCGAAAAAATTATCGATAGTAGAGAAAAAATTTCAATGTGACATTTATATTTCTCGATGGAGAGCCCTCAAATACCAAAAATAAAGTAATTTTATAGGAAAATAATTTTGTTTTGGAATATTTTATACTAATTTAAAAGAGTAGGAAAATCATATTTAAAGTCTTATTACAAACAAGAGTTTAATTCTATACTCATTAATGTACATAAAATCTTCAGAATTATTCATTTGGAGCAACATAAGGAGCAGTGAAAGAAAAATTGTCGCGCCCAAAAATTTACCAGGAAATTAAGAGCTATCTAATCTATTGTCAAAAATCCCAAAAATATCATCTAAATAAGCCTAAATAAAAATTCAAAGGAAAATATGAAGTTAGTGGAATATTTACAGAATTTCAAATGTAATTCTTAGGTCTAATATCAAAGAGCAAAAAAGGTAACCGGAATATATTAGTCGCGCCAGAAGCTTTGAAAATTTAACTAGCGGCCTATATAACCTAAGACATGATTTCAGAAACAGCAGCTGAATATTTACTCAGCTTGATAGAAATATCCGGAATTCCGAGCTTATTGAATACAGATAGATGAAGTTGCTTTAAAGCGAAAAATTTTCCAAAATTTGTTCAAAAAATTGGAATCTTTTTCCATATCAACATTGCTCACCAAATTTAATTGCTTGTAAAAGTTGAAAAAATTATCAAGATCATTAGATATCCATTAGCTTGCGGCTGTGACGGAAGTTAAATTAGAGGGAGAGAGCACTTTCATGAATTATAAGCAGAATTAGATTCAGAAAATTGAATAATTTATATTCCCAATATGAACTGATGTTTTGATTTTTGCGAAAAATGAGCTTTAAGTTCAATAATTAGTTTACAAGAAAGAGTATTAGAATCATTAAAATTAATAAATGATCGAATAAAACTAATCAGATCAACTGAAAGTTCCACCATGAAATCAAGCTTCAGTATAGAAGAAATGGTAATTTTCTTGCACTACAGCATTCGAAAAAAATCAAATGCGGGATATGATTTCGCCTCGAAATCCATGACATTATTGATCCAAAATATACTAACTCGTATTATTTACAAGGTTAGAAGCGAGAGAGATAATATTAGTTATTATCATTTATCGAGGCCAATCCTGAACTTTCGGAGATATATTAGGGTTCTGATAAACTACTGGAGAGTCGAATATGAGTTTTCCTATTCAGTCACAACTACAAAGATCAAAATTCTTATTACTTAATCCTTATTAATTTCTTATATTTTTACTTATCCATTTTTACACAGTTATTCTATTGACTCTTAAGCGATATCAGCGCTATTAATATCATTTCCCCGTAAGTATAGGATAAATATTCTTGGATCTTTTTGAAATAAAGAAAAGCAAAATCTATTTTTCAGAGTCAAACCAAATTTCCTCCCTATATAAGTGCACCCCTTTTCCAAAACATGAAAATGTGATATTTTTTTTAAAAAAGTAAAAATTAGCCCAAATAACTTATTTAAACAAAAATTTTAAAAATAATTTGCGGTAAAAGATGTTAAGAAGAAAAGAGGGTTATTATGGTCATTAATATAATATATCCAATTGCCCTCTTAGTTTTCGGGAGCCATTTTCTTTTCAAAATATCTTCTTCAATTTGAATTGTTAGTTAGTTGATCCATAACATCTTAGATATTATTATTAAATAACATTCAAAAAATTGATACCTAGCTGTATTGATTCCTTATGTAGGCGAAAAATTCGTTTTTTATACCGCAAAATTAAGAATAGACTTCTGTGATACTAGTGGCTCGTATCTAGAGAAATAACTTTAGTTTTGAAAAGAGTACTCAGTATTCCAGTAATAAGATTATCATGAGACCTTCTCAATTGAAAGCGAATTTTCTTAGTATAATAATAAAATAAGATGCTATTTCTACCAGAATCTATAAAAGTTTATCTAATCTCTTAATAATATGATCAGAAATGAATAAAGTAATAAGATATTTTCATTAAACAGAAAATTAATTTACATTCTAAAGAAGGCAAGAAAATTTGACCAATCTTGAACCCACATAAACTTAAATATAGTCTAGAAGAGAGGGATTTAATTATGAAAATTTTATAGTAAATCTAGCGACTAGTGTGATTAAAGTGCTACAGTCATATCTATGCTTAATATAAACACACCCGCGCTTTATCGTATACAATATATATATATATATATATATTCTGTTGAAACTGATATAATTATTAAATTTCTTTAAAATTTATCTTTTTGATATTCTGTAACTCGCTTACAAATTTTCTGAGCCGCATACAGAAGCGGGTGAAATTGTATATTATCAGGTGTTCTTAATAATTGTATGACATATAAAAATAGTGTAACTAAGATATTTTACGATAATAGAATTATCTGATTAAATAATAACTGATCAGATAGAATATCACATAAAAATTTAAAAATCGAATATAATCCAACCTCAGAGGATCATTCCCTTTTTAATGACTATATAACACCTGAATGAGTTTTAATGAAAGTAACAAACCAGAATATCGTATACCTGAACTGAGAACTACTGAAATTAATAGCCTTAGATGATAATGTACCTCAGATTTCTGGAGAGCCTTATAGAAAAATTGCATGAGATTTCTATTGAATATTCCCGAGTAAACAAATGTTGTTATGTAAAATTCAATTATAAACCAAATAATTGTTTAAAATTCATCATGGGAATCTGAAATTAATTTCAATTTTTTTGGAAATTGCGGCTATCTTGGAAATCCTTAGGAAATTTTGCGTAACCACCTCACTAAAATTCATTTCTCTCTGAACCATATGTTATGCCACTATATCATGAAAAAAACTAGTCAAAAAGGTGCCTAAAAGCCTTTCTTCTTAAATCTAACAGTAGTTCCTAGCTGCATAATCTTACATAAAGTTCAATCTCAAAGATGGAATACATTGATTCGGATGTGGGGTACAAGTTTCGCGATAAATAGATTTTCATTTAGGCTAAAGATTAAAACATATATATTTATGATAGTTAATACACTTATCGCCAATTTTTTCGCAAAAATGAATTTATTTAAGGAATTTCAGATTGGTGAACACGTAATATCACCCCTCACCCCATTCATGAAAACTGATTACTTTGACTTCATTAAAGGCGAAATGTGAAAAATTAATGTTGTTCTTGATAAATAAACCGTGAAAATCAGTAGTTTTTTTTATAAATATATTATAATAAAATTTATAATTAATTACTAGTAACAAAAATTGGGTCACTTAGGCATATTAGTGGATATTTCATGATCTTCTGGATCAATACTAGAGATTGATGGCATGTAAGATCAAAAGATCGCTCATAAGAAGAAAAATATGTTTAAAGGCGCAATTTATTTTATTTCAAAGAGCCAATGACTAAATACAATAATATGGAATATTTATATAATTCAAAAAAATTATAAATAGTGATATAATAAAAGATACACTATTTTATCTATATCAGATACAAATGAGGTGGATTAACTCGGAGTGTTATGTATAAAAATGAGTCTAAGAATATGTAATTTATTGAAACATAAGTTAGGGATATCTCTGAAATCTAATTCGACACATCCATACTTTGAAAATATCATAAAGTTTTTTTTGGCCAAAATAGTTGGAAATTTCATTATAATTTTAAACTTACTATTGATATTTTTCCTGTTATAGTTTATTACAAAATCAAAGATGTTAATGGGATCTTAGATGTACGACTTTTCGTTTAAAGACCTGTTGATTGCCAGAATCTTGTTGATTTATTCGTGCAGGTGATATAAAAATGTATAGATGATTCCCAAACAAAAACAATTATCGGTACATTACAGCTAGTAATATTGTATCCGAAATAGAGGTACAAAGTTAGATCAATAATATGAAATATGGAATTATTTCGTGCTCTGACTAGCTTCTACTCATTTAAAAGCCTATAGGATATATAAATCATATATGACAGAAATTTATTCCGATCACTTTATTAAATGCAACGATATTATGGTTAATATGCTATTTAAATTTATGAAATATCGAATAAATATTTTAACTGTAAAATTATAAAAATAATTATTCCCAGTATTCAAGTATAATGACTTGGTATCCAAATGTACATATCTGCAAGGCTATAGCTATTAGAGGAAAATAAAGAGACCGGCCTAAGTGTACCAATTTATTCAATTATTACAAATTACTTTGATCAAATTAAGAAAATTTTAACAGCTTACATCTCCTCTCACACTCAATGGAAACAAAAATAACACAGAGCATAATAACTGTGATATCGCCTAATATGAATCTATACAACAACTTTTAAGCTCGAGTTAATCCGGGATTTGATGAGTTATAACTAGTTATATACAAATGATAGATCCATATTAATTTCTGAAACAACTATTTTCCCATTTATTTTATACCTACGCAAAGAAAAGATAAAGATATCGAGAATGCAAAAATAGTATTTAAAGATATTTTATTTTTATTTTTAATTTCCTATGATTTATTAATACGGATGATAACACTTAATGAGAATGCATTATTAGCATAATATTAATTAATATTCTTCAAAGATCAAATTGACTCTAGATTTTAAGCTATTAATTTATTATATTAAAATAATTTTTTAAAAAATCGCTGCAATAGATTTATATCAATATTAAAAACCATGACTACTCTTGATCATCAAGAAAATTAAATATGTAATAAAATGTTACTATTGGAATTGATCAAACCAATTGGGCCAAGAATTTCTTTTATTATTTTAGCATGGAAATAAATATCAGCTTTATTATTAGATATGAATAGGTTGTAATTTAAACCTAATAATAATAGTAAAGGTGAAAAAGTTGAAATAAATTTTGTTAATGATAAATTTTTTTAGTGCTTATGTCATATCCTAACATCTTACAGTAAGGATCGCGTGTAGCTAGAGCGGAACTACATTTGTCTCCTCCCTATCTAAAATCTAAAAATCTTTAGCCTTAAAGCAAATGTCATTCTGCCTAACCAATAATCGAGGAATGCGAGTAGAGTAGCCAATGAAAATCGTAATAGATGAATTGAGCATTGATCAAACAAAAAGTAAATACTATCATCCAATAATTAGTATGCCTTGCGAATTGGGTCAAGGCCATATTAATAGATGTTGTTTTTTTGTTTATAAATTATTAGCTGTTTATTTTTAACGATTAGGCGAATTTCAGCTGGCATAACAACACTCAAGTTTATTTAGTAAATAATATTCGCTTTTTCTGGTTTATTTTTTTTCACTATCTTATAGAATCTTATATATTTTTTTAGAAACCATTCCACAAGATCTTATCTTTGTTTTCCTATTTTCTTTCCGAGTACTGCAAATTATTTATCGAAAAAAAAAAAATATCGATAAAGTTAAATAATATAATAAAAATTTCTAGATTAAAAGTAAAAGATTCTAGATAGACAATTATATGCTTAGGAATTAATTCAGCAAAATGGCTTCAAACGATAATAATATCTCAAACGAAATGAGTCATCAAGATAACGCACTGTCCGATTCTGAGCCCGAAAATCCATCGCTTGAAGGTACAAGCGAGTTAATAAATCTTTATAATTACTGTTATCGCTATATTTAATCCATGTTTATATCATTGTTTAAGCTGTTTTTATAAATAATTTAAACAGAGATCGAAGAAAATTCCAGTATTACCGAAGAAAAGCTGATAAATGAAGAGTACAAAATATGGAAGAAGAACTCACCATTTCTATACGATTTGCTAATAACACACGCGTTGGAGTGGCCTTCGCTGACCGTACAATGGTTCCCAGATATTGAAAGGTGATTCTCTTTGATTTTTTTACTATCAAATTAAAAGCTAGCAACATCTATTTCTAAAATTTCTGCATGAAAATTCAACATATATATTTGTTATACATAACAGACTGATATTTTATCTTTATGAAATATTTTAATTTATTTTTAATTTACGTGCAACACTAAAATAATCATTTTTACGAGACTAAATAATATAACTCCTCTAGACCAGAAAACAAAGACTACAAAATTCAAAGGCTACTACTCGGGACTCATACCTCAAACAACGAACAAAATTACCTCCAAATAGCAAATGTTCAGATTCCTAGAGAAGATATAGATTTATCCGATCAAAGAATCCCTAATGAACTAGGAGATTTAGGAGGCTATGGTGCTGCCGAATGTAAGGTTAGCGTTTCACAGAAAATTAACCATGATGGCGAAATTAATAGAGCAAGATATATGCCGCAAAATCCCGATATCATTGCAACGAAAACTGTCGTTGAAAATGGTGCCGTTTTCATATTTGACAGGACAAAGCATCCATCCCAGCCATTCGATTCAATTTGTAAACCTGATATTAAACTAGTTGGACATTCAAAGGAAGGCTATGGAATTTCATGGAACCCACTTCAACAAGGTTTAGTAATTTCCGCGAGCGAAGACGGGTCAATTTGCTATTGGGATATTATGGGTAACAACAGAAGTGGAAAGAAACTTGATCCATTAAGCAAGCTTATAGCACACCCTAACGTTGTTGTTGAAGATTTAGACTGGCATCCGCTCCACAAGTACTTATTTGCGTCAGTCGGGGACGACCAGTTCATGAAAATATGGGATACTCGAACAAACCTATCCGATAACAAAGCAACAAAAGAAGTCCACGCGCATAGCTCTGAAGTAAACTGCGTCGCGTTCAACCCAAACTCAGAAACGGTCATTGCCACCGGCTCGTCCGACACCACGGTTGCTCTCTGGGACCTGCGCATGCTTTCGACAAAGCTGCACTCGCTTGAATCTCATCGCGACGAAGTCCTGCAAATCGAGTGGATGGCCACCGATGGCTACGAAACCATCCTGTCATCGTGTTCTGGCGATCGCCGCGTTAACGTTTGGGATATTGGCAGGATCGGCGATGAACAGACCCCTGATGACGCTGAAGACGGGCCCCCTGAACTGCTCTTCATCCATGGCGGCCACACCAGCCGCGTCTGCGACCTCAGCTGGAACCAGAACGAACCCTGGACTATGTGCAGCGTTGCTGAAGACAACATTGTCCAGGTTTGGCAAATGGCTAATAACATCTACTCGAGAGAAGACGCTATGTCTGTTGACTCCAACTTGGTCGAATAAATTTATAAGCAGCTTTATTATCTTTCTTTTTTTTTTTACTTCCTCTTTCTTTTTTTAATATATATATTTGTTTTTATAATAATATAACCTCATCTTAAATCGGTATAATTTACCTTCTTACACATACTTTCTATTTATCTTTGATTAAAAGAGAATTATAGCTAATTACCACCTTACAGATCATCTATCCAGAATCAAATTCTCATCATTATATTCACTCAAATATTAAATGATTTTATTATTTAGGTTTACTACAATTTTCTCTTTTTATTTTTATTTTTTGTTTTTCTAGAATGCACCATTATAAAAATATTTCAAAGTTTTTTTTTTGAATAAATTAGTAATCAAGCTCAGTTTTTGGAAAATTAAAAATTTAGTTATGTAATGATCTTGATTTTTTATTCTCATTCAAAAAAAATTTCCATTTGTATTGATGATTGAAATACTTAAAACATTTTTTTAGGTAAGGTTAATTAAGAATTAATAAAAATGTACATACACCTTGATATCTTATAATTTAATTTCGCAATTTAGAAATATTTTATAAATTCGCCTGATAAAAAATGCAAGTTTCTATTTGATATAATATATAGAATGGTTGTTGTTTTTTTTTAATTATGATGTCCAGAAGAAACAACAAGATTTTTGTGTAAAAATTACTATTTTTATAAAAAAAAAATATTAAAATATAGTCAAGATAAATGGGTGGGGAAAAAATTACTTAAATTTTAGAAAGAGATAATAATAAGATAAAAAAATTATGTGATAACGGTAGGTTCTTTGCGGCCAGTGTACTCTTCAAGCTTGGTTATTTTGAGTGAAATATCAATCAAGGGTTTCAAAGCTTCTTGAGTATCCATCATCAACATATCTGCTCTGTTTTCGTACATTTCATAGTATAGGCGGATAGTGGCACCAGATGAGCCTGTTCCACTCAATCTGACTACAATTCTTGAACCATCTTTAAATATCAATCTTAGACCTTGGTTTTTAGAAACGCTCTTATCAATTGGGTCAGTGTATGAAAAGTCGTCAGCTTTAACAATTGTTAGTTTTTCAGATCCAAACATTTGGCCAACTAGTTCTGAACTCATTTTAGACTTTAATTCAGTGTACATCTTGCTTGCGGCATCTGAATCTACTTCTTCATAATCGTAGCGTGAGAAGTAATTGCGACCATATTTGCTGAAGTGATTTTGCATGATAGATTTGATAGTAACCAATTTATTTTGCTTCATGCTTTCGTGTGCAATAATGTTCAACCAAGCAATAATTGCCCACAAACCATCTTTTTCGCGGATATGATCTGAGCCAGTTCCAAACGACTCTTCACCGCAAACAGACAATTTTCCGGCATCCATCAAATTTCCGAAAAACTTCCATCCAGTTGGAACTTCGAATAGTTGTACCTTATGCGCTTCAGCAACTCTGTCAATAGATGCAGAGGTTGGCATTGATCTTGCCAGACCTTTAAGACCAGTTTTTTTAAAGTATGGGATAGCTTCTGCGGCGTAGTCGGCAATAACAGCAACTGAATCGGAAGGGTTGACAAACCAATCATTGCTTATGATCATGTTTCTATCACCGTCACCATCTGAAGCTGCACCGAGGTCGATATTGTTTTTTTCAACATTTACTACGAGTTTGTGAGCATAGGTTAAGTTAGGATCAGGATGTTCGCCACCAAAATCTTCGAGTGGAACACATTGATCAATCGAGCTCAAAGGTAGACCCAACTCTTCAACAAAGAGACTCTTACCATAAGGACCAGTAACTAAAAGTATAAAAATTAGGCAATAATTTTAGTTGTTTGCGAATAAACCTAAGGTAAGTTGGGAAACAAGAAAGAGTAAGTAAGTTACCTCCGTTAAGACCGTCAAACAAGATTTTGAAGTCTGGGTATTTTTGTAGGAAAGATTTGATCAATTCAATATCAAATATTTCTTTGATCATGGAAGTGTATGCAATAACTGAGTCAATAACTTCAATTTCAAAGTCGCCGAATTTTGTGGTGGTGATTTTGCTTAAATCAACCTAAAAAAATAAAGCAAAAATTTAAAAAGCTGAAGAGAAAAGTATGGGAGAGTTAAAAGTGTGATAGAGTTTAATATAGTTCTAAAAAATATAATTACGTCAGGAATATCAGCCATTTTGTATTCGGATATGGTCTTTGAGCAAGTAAAGATCATATCAGTGATGTTTTCAGGGGCAGGTCCACCATTAGAAACGTTGTATTTGAGGCCAAAATCATTATCAATACCTCCTGGGTTGTGGGAGGCAGTTAAAAGGATGCCACCGTTAGCATTTCTAGTTCTGATTATGTTGGATACAGCAGGTGTGGAAAAGATTCCATCTTTGCCGATGATAAGTTTTTTAACCTAAAAGAATACAATTTGAAAAAAGGTAAGGTTGATGGATTGGAATAGGAATTGATATGGAATACGAGTAATTATGTGAAAGTCCCAATGTCTTTTATTGAGAAAATAAGAGTAAGGGGGTATGAGATAGAAATTAAAGGCGGGGATATGAGGGTGGGGTCACTTACGCCGTTAGCAGCACCGATTTTGATGATTTTTTGGATGACGTCTTTGAGGTAGTAGCGACCGTCACCGCCAACGACGATGGTAGAGTTTACCGGGCCGGGGCTAGGCATGGCATCGAAAACAGATTGGACAAAGTTTTCGGTGTAGTTTTCTTTCATGAAGACTCTGACCTTTTTTCTTAGACCGGAAGTACCAGGCTTCTGGTCCAAGTAAGGAGTAGTCTTTATGGTATTAATGGTAAAAGGGGAGCCAGACATTTCAAAAGAAGGTAAGTGTTTGTTAGCGTATATTTTAATTTTTTTTTTGGATATAGAAAGAATGCCAAGTATTTATATAAAAAAATAAACAGCTGGTTGTAATTTAGTGAGAGAAGGATGGATTGAAATTCCGATAGAAAGTTAGGATTTTAAATATAAGCTCAGTAAAACTCGCTAACAGTTGAGATTGTAGATTAAGTGATGTTCTGGATTGCCTATACAATTTAAACAGAAATGCTTGTAGGAGAGGAGGCGAGGGGAGTGGAGGGGAATCTAGTCGATACAGGCAATTATTAATTAAAGGCAAGTAAACTAAGCTAGTGTATGCGCATAAACACACTTTTAACTTATCCAGCAAATCATAGCGATTATCTAGAGTCTGGGCCTTGTAATTGGAGGTTTTAAATGAGCGTTTAAAGTATTATAAGCTGAGAACGATACTGAGACTTGGAAGAGTAATTTAGCCGTTTTGGGAAAAATAATTAAGTAACTTGAAAGATTTAAAGTTTAGCCGTCATTATATGTGGAGATTTGTTATCTGGGGATTGTTGAGTGTAAATGATATTAGTCAATCCGGGTCAAAGTTAGTCTAGCATGGATATACCGATTGGCTGATAAAGCTGATATGATTGTGCTGTTATGTTGCTTCAATGCCCAATGAATTATTAAGGAACGAAGGTTCTGGAAATAGGCCATATTTAACCAGGAAAGTTAATCTTTGCTAATTTCTAGCGCAATGTATTAAACCAAATTGTTCTGGTTTACCTGCTATGAACACCAATACCAAAACCAAAGTCATACTTTTCAGTCTGGATTTTCTACAAGGCTGATGTAATTAAATATTGGCAAGTGGTTTTTTTTTTATATAGGAGTACATTTTAGAAAGACTTATACATATAATGCTCTTGGTTGCAGAAAGGCTTACATTCAAAGCTCAAACGCTACTAGACCATTTCTTGGGTCTTCAGCGCCAGTATCCGCTGCGTTTATATTGCTTTGGCCACACAGCTACACAAAATTTTCGCAGGCAGACAATGCTTGATATCTGATGGCTTATCTATATCAATCTAATCAAAAGCTGATGCCTATTATTCGATTTATCGATTTATATAGGCTCGTGTAATGGCAAAATAACAGAGCTTTATTAATCGCTTTTTCAATTACGAATGTGTGTGTACTGGTGTGACCAATAAACAGCCCAGTCAATTGCTAGGTGTGGTAGCATGATGTTATTAGCATCGAATAATAGCAGAATGAATCATCGTTAACCCTTTCCCGGTCCAACACTCTTTAAAAAAGTGGATTTAATGATTCGTTTATGATTGATAATCAAGTACATTATTTGCTGCTATTTTGCAATATACCAATAATTCTCAAGTCCTCTAAGTTAATCGATTTTTATTGAATACAGTTGGTTATATTTGGTTGACCAAAAATAGTCTACCGCTCGCGAAAGGGTTAAGATGACATGTTGACAAGATTCCTAAACAGGCTAAGCTCAGGCAATACCTACAAAGCGCTGCACCTTTGACCCAAGTGCTAAACAAAATAGGCGATTGATTTCAGGCAATTCATATTGTACAGACCCTTAAACCTGCCTTCAATCTTAGCACACTCATGCCACCAATATTCGTCTACGGTCATCAAAACCGTCAATATGCTTCAGACATTCATATACCAAATGCCTAGAGCCAAATTTGCGCTGTAACTTTCTCGCCATGTCCATCATCTTATAACATAAAATTACTTTACGTTCTGATTATGAAATTTACTTGACTCAAAAGATCTGCAATAACCATCAAGTTTCTCAAATCCTTTCTCAATGTGTATTTCTTGGTAAGTGCAGCATCTTGAGATAAAGCTCAGTATCATTATATTTCTCTTAGCATGAGTAACTTGGATATTTGCAATGCCGCCATAATCCTATTTATAACCTATCTTACATCTACATACTCCTGAATTTAAATATGCTCCATATAACCAGTATATTTAAAAATTATGAAAAGTATAACCTTGAGTGTGAGTACTAGCATGTTTTACTAACATAGAAACTTTTAATTACTGCTTTCCCAGATGTTAGAATGTTTTCGATCTGCCAAATGCACCTAATTGTGCTCAATAAAAATAATTACACTATGACCCAAACATGTATTGGTTTTAATTAAAATAACAACAAATAGATGGCATTCATATAAATCACAAACGAATCAAAAGATTCATTAAATTAAGATTGTTGGAAGTGAAGGGAATATGCAATTCTAGCTGGATTTAACCGAAAATACGAGCAACACCGTCAAATATTATACTATTGGTTCACAAATACCTTTCTACTATTATTAAATCAAAATGGCAGCAAAATCAAAATTCCTGATAGTAATTGGCTGAATTAATTTGAAATATGTGATAATTGGATATTAAATTTAATGATTGATTGTTAATGATCTAATTATCCTATCATCAAACTAAATGACAAACGCTAAAATAATGCTATAAACGTTCGGCAAATTTTATTTTGCGAATTTTGAGTTTTGTTTTATAGTCTAATGAAAAAATCAAGAAATTAGCCAATAGTGTTTATAACACAATAAAGAATTTGACGCGTGCTTTTGTTAAATTCGAACATTTCTACCAACTTTTTCATTTTCGCTCTGATTGATTATAGCTCAGCATCGATCAATATTGCTGATTTCGTTTCAACTTCTACACTGCTACTAAATCAATCGAAACCCTTAAATGTGTTAAATCTCTAACTCACTGCAATACCTGTAATTTTTAGATTTCTTTACGACCCCAAATGATTAGAGCTAACAAGGATTTCATCGGGAAGCCTGCCCCTCCCAATTACGTTGCGGGTTTAGGAAGAGGGTAACTTTTCTTCCTCTTTATTTATAATTATTCGCTTCGACAATCAATCTCAGTTTTCATTTTCACCAATATTTCAGTTTTTTCTAGTCTAAAATTTTACTTGATTTTTTTTTTAAAATTGCTTTTTTATTTAAATAATTCAATAGAGCTACTGGATTCACAACAAGATCTGACATAGGCCCTGCCCGCGAAAACATCCCCGAAGCAACCCCAAATAATGACGATGAATATGATCAAAACCAAGACCCTGAAAACGAGACTGGTCTGTTCAATTCGGCCCCTTACGAACAAGATGACGAAGAAGCTGATCAAATTTGGAAAGCGATAGACGAAAATATGGATTCAAGGAGAAAGATCAGAAGGGAAAAAAGAGAAAGAGAAGAGCTACAAGCTTACCGCGAACAAAGACCTGCTATCAAAGCCCAATTTTCTGACCAGCGAAGGCAATTGGCCAAACTCTCTGAAGACGATTGGGCCAATATTCCTGAAGCAACTAACCAATCTGGCCAAAAAAGAAAAAAGCTAGAAAGAATGGAGAAATTCTCCGCTATACCCGATACTCTAATTTCTGCTTATTCAAACGTTAATAACCAATCCCTACATCAAGTTCAGGTATTATATTAATATTCTAATTCTATTATCTAACTTTTTATTATCTGAAACTACATTTCTTTTCGATACTATTTTCCCCTAAATCTAAACGCTTATACCTGCTCTTTTTTTATCCCCTACATCTATAAACCTATTTATTCACTTTAATAATTATGCTTTTATAATTCTCTCCCCCCTCCCTTTTTTTTTATCAGAGTGACGGTATAGAAACTCCTCTATCTAGTTCAGGAGCTGTTACAAATTTTGCTGAAATAGGTAAAGCCCGTGATCGGGTTTTAGGAATTAAATTGGATCAGGCAGAAGGCACCTTATCTACAAATTCATCCGTTGATCCGAAAGGCTACCTAACTTCATTAAACTCCGTCGTTGTCAAAAGCGCAACTGAAGTCGGCGATATCCAAAAAGCTCGCACCTTGCTTAAAAGCGTAACTATCACAAACCCTAAACATGCCCCTGGTTGGATAGCTGCCGCAAGGCTTGAAGAAGTCGCCGGTAAACTCGCTGCTGCTAGAGTAACTATTAGAAAAGGTTGCGAATTGTGCCCCAAAAACGAAGATATCTGGCTGGAATCTGCTAGGCTAAATACCACTGAAAACGCTAAAGTTATACTTGGAGCTGCCGTAAAATCTTTACCCCAATCAATAAAAATTTGGCAAGCTGCTGCTGAATTAGAAAAGGATTTACAACGCAAAAAAAGAGTGTTTAGACGGGCTCTTGAATTCATCCCTACCAGCGTTGTTTTATGGAAAGCTGCTGTTAGTCTTGAAGAAGCTGATGATGCTAAAATATTACTATCTAGAGCCGTTGAGCTTATCCCAATGTCTATTGAATTATGGCTCGCTCTTGCTAGGCTTGAAACTTATGAAAATGCTAGGATTGTCCTTAACCGTGCGCGTGCTGCTGTTCCAACAAGCCATGAAATCTGGATATCCGCTGCTCAGCTTGAGGAAAGCCAAAATAAACCAGTTAGCCATGTAATCGAGCGTGCATTTAAAAATCGAAGTATGGTCTTGGGTCTAGGAAGAGAAAAATGGATAGGAGAAGCTGAAAAATCCGAGAAAGATGGCTTTCCTAATGTTACTCAGGCAATTATAGATTGTTCACTATCTCTAGGGCTCGAGGAAGACGACGAGTTGCACAAACTTGACATTTGGATAAGTGACGCAGAGTCTTCTATTTCACGAGGTCATATAGAAACTGCCCGTGCTATATACGCATACTCTTTGAAAACCGTAACTACTGACTCCGAACTTTGGATATCTGCTGCAATGTTAGAGAGAAATCACGGTACTCCAGCTAGCTTTGACTCTCTCCTACGTAGAGCAGTTGAATACTGCCCAAAAACTGAATCACTCTGGCTCATGGCAGCTAAAGAAAAATGGGTGTGGGGAAATGACGTTGATGGCGCAAGAACTATTTTGCGCGAAGCTTTCAGATTCAACCCGAGATCAGAATCAATTTGGCTGGCTGCAGTTAAGCTCGAAAGTTCTAACCAAGAGTACGACAGAGCTCGTTTGCTCTTAGATAGAGCCCGTGATGAGAAAAATGGCGCTGGCACTGCCAGAGTTTGGATGAAATCAATTGTTTTTGAAAGGCAGCTAAATGACTATAATAAAGCTTCTGACCTAGCCAACCAAGCAGTTGAAAAATTCCCCAAATTCCCTAAATTGTGGATGGTTAAAGGACAGGTATTTTTGAACATTCATTCATTTTTCTTTCCCTCTTCCCCTACATCCTTTTCTTTTATATTCTTTTCATGTATTATTTTTTTCTGTTTTACTAATTATTTTTTTTTTTTTTTTCAACCAATTTTTTTTTTTGACTTCTTAGATTGAATGGCACGATTTATCTGATCCTGTAGCTGCCCGCGACTCATTTTCTAAGGGGCTAAAACATAACCCAAAATCAGTTCCATTATGGCTTCTTGCTTCGCAATTGGAAACCCAGGCATTCTCATTACAAATAAAAGCTCGAGCGATCCTCGAAAGAGCAAGAATAATTAACCCAAATGTTCCCGAGCTTTGGCTTGAAGCTGTTCGAATTGAAACAGAGAACCCGCAAATAGCCAAATCGCTGCTGAGCAGAGCTGTGAAAGATTGCCCTAAATCAGGAATTTTATGGAGTGAATTTATTATTAGAGAGTCACGGCCGCAAAGGAAAGCTAAAAGTGTCGACGCTCTTAAAAACTGTGATAATAACGACCCAGTAATAGTATCAACTATCGCTAGACTGTTTTGGTCCGAGAGAAAAATAGATAAAGCCCGTAGTTGGTTTGAGAGGTCTTGTAAATTAGATCCCAAATACGGCGATGGTTGGGCTTGGTGGCTCAAGTTTGAGCAGGAGATCTTTGCTTTGGAGTCTAAAAAGGTTGAGACTAATGCTTCCCAATCCTCTAAATCACATTTTTCTAACCTTGACAGCAACTCAACTCTAAGCAAAGATAACCCTATTAAACCCACTTCGAGTAATACCAGCTTACAAAATCAAAGCGTACCCAACGAAATAGATGCAAGTACAGGCCTGCAAAACCAAGCCGAAACTAAACTGTTCCAAAAAATAATCGATTCTGCTGTTTTAGCCTCGCCAAGTCGCGGTGAAATGTGGATTAAAGTTGCAAAAGACCCAAAGAATGCTTTTTTACCCGTCAAAGAAATATTAGATTTAGTGGTTGCTAGTTTGTCATTGCCTATGCCTTATTAATCATAAATTAAAATTGAATATTCGATAAAAAATATATATATATAAACTAATTATCACCCATATTCTTACTGCCCCCCCCCCTCCTTTTTTTTAAGCATTTGAATCATACTTTTTTTCAATTCATTTTTCTATGTGCTACGAAAGTAATGAGATGCTAGGTTAGCGAACTTTGGACTCAACTGAAACGCTATTTCATGTTAGTTATATTCTATTTGGCTATGAATTTAAAATTCTCTCCCTTCTAAAGTCCACAGCCATATTTGAATTTATATCAATTTTCTAAAGCAGTTAATACTACATTATTTATAAAATCATTTATCCATTAATTCCATCATTATTATTTGATCTACATACCCCTCTGTCTTAGCAGCGTAGCTTATTTAGTGGTTTATTGAACATTTATAATAAGTAATAGACAAATAAAAAAGAAAAGTATCCATAGGCATTTGACTAATAATTAAAATAAAGTCTATTCCATTTTGGTTTTGATTTTGATTTCAGATATGCTTTCTGGGCCAATAATATCTCCATATACTAAATATAATAGATAAAAGAATTTATAAAATTTCCGTTTACGGTTTTTTGTTTCCTTTAAATCACTAATTTTACTTTAAAATCTGTTTGTTTCAGATTTCTAATTTGCGCATATCTTGGCTCGATATAAATATAAATATTTTTGGTTCAGAATCTTATATTATAATATTTCTTGGTTCTAAAAATCAGCTCATTAATTTAAGAACTCGATTTGTGATTTATTATTTGTTCTATAATAATAAATACAGAAAAGTAAAAAACAACGAAAAAATATAAAAATAAAGCTCGAGAAATCTTAAAAAGGAATATACATCGAAAGGTTTTACGAACTTATATCGACTATCTCAGTACTCTCTGTAATAAATCGTTTAATATGTCAAATCAATCTACTGTCGAGGAAATTATTATTCCCGATAAAGCTGCTCCTTCAAACAGTACTCAAAATATCGATGATGTCAATTTAAATCCTTCGAATAAGATGCCTCTAACACCGGAACAAGAAAAAAAGTACTTGAGCCAAAAAGAGGAGCTGTCAGTGATAAGAAATTATTCCACAATCCCTAGAGCCGATCCCTCTAGAGGTTCTGCTGTTTCTGAATCGACATGCCCAGCAAAAGATTCGAGCTTAGCTTGTCCAGTATCACATAGCAATGATGATCTAAAAAATAAAAGCTCTGATACTCCAGCTATCGCAGAAGGGAAAAGCTCTGATAGTAAAATCGTTGATACAGAAAATGTCTGGGTTTACCCCTCAGAGCAAATGTTTTACAATGCTTTAAAGCGAAAAAATTACAACGTTCAAGAAGCTGAAATGAAATCAATTGTTCCTATACACAATGCTGTTAATGAAATGTGCTGGAAAAAAATCTTAGAGTGGGAGAGCATGCATAAACAGTAACTTTTTTTTTTAATGATTATCCTCCCATTTACATCTTAGTTTAATTGATAATACTTATATCACGTCACCTAGACACTTCACTTTTAGATCCTGTAAAAGATAATCTAAAAAACTGCTAATTTCGTATCTATAAAAAAATTTAAAATATCAATAGGAGCTGTTTAACACCAAAACTTCTAAAATTCGAAGGAAAAAAGAACGACTTAACACTACGCGCACGCTTTAAAGTATTTCTAGGATACAAACCGCCTTTCGACAGGCATGACTGGACCGTTGACAGGTGCGGGCAGCAAGTTCGGTATATAATCGATTTTTATGGAGGTTCTAGCAACGGTATCAACACACTCTCGCCCTCTTTCTACCTTGACGTTCGACCCTCGCTAACAGTCTCTGGAATCGGCGATAGGATAAAGAGATTTTTTTTACCAAATTCAGCTGATAAAATCTCTGATAAAGGCGTTACTGCTGGCACACCACCAAAACGCTCATAAAAGCCGTTTATCTTATTTATTTACACTTTCTTGACCATAAAACTAATTAGAATCTTTTATTATATAAACTTGTTTTTTTTAAAGTTATTGGATAGCTAATTTTTAAATCAGCTTTTTGTTCTTTCTTTATTTAATTAGAATTATTCAAGCCATATTAACATACTGATTTTTTATTTTAAATCCATTGATAAAACTGAAATTTTAATCCCTATAAATTTGCTATTATTCTCTGTCTTTCTGTTTGAGGGTATGTTTTTTAGTCTGTATTAAAAATAATATTACAAATCACAGATTAATTATATTTTAAAATTTTTTTTTTTTTGAAAATAAGTAATATTTTTTATCTAATAAAATGTAAAATACTATACAAAGTAACACTTTTAACTCACTCTCCGTCCTAATCTACCTTAAAAACATCAATTTTTACACTATAACCAGCATGAATAAATTAAAAGAACAAATATGCTTTTTTTCAATTTATACTTCGCACCAACGATAAAGCACCAGTTAGAGATTAAATTTGGCAAAACTTAATAGCAATATATAATATAATAGAAAATTTAATGATCTATTTATTGTCTATGTAGTACTAAATAAAAAAAATAATATTGATGAATTTATAAATTTATAAATATTTCAAAAAAATTGAGTGATAGCAAATATTATCCAATATTTTGTTTGTGTAATCCATATTTACCTCAACTTTTTAGAAGTTATTGGCCATTTCGTAATTAAAAAGTAAATATAATAACGTCGCAGTTCCATAAAGATGTAAAGGAGAGGAGCTTTAACATATTTGGTAGATTCTCAGGGTGAAAGGAAATTTTTTTCCCATGAATTTTATCTGCTATTATATAATTGGGTGGTATAACGGTTAAATTATTTAATCAATTTATCAGTAAGTTCTAATTGAATTTATACCCAAACTAAAATTTGAATCTAAGGAAAAGTCTAGTAGGAAATGATATTAGTTCCTCATAAGAATCTCTCATATACTATTTCAGCTATTTTGAAAGGCTAGATATATAAATATTATTAGAATCCATCCATTTTATTAACAGCGTTTCAGCTCTCCATACTTTCGCAATATCGATCATGTTGTGGTATACATTCTCACAAATTATTATAGACTGTGGTGTTACACAGGTATAGTTAGATGCATCTTGAGTAGCACGATTAACAGTTGATGGCAGGTTGTGCACAAAGTCAACGGCAGGCTTGTATTCAGCACTAAAATCGCTTGAATTCTCGTAAATATTATTAGAAATTTTTGAGTTTTCTGTAGACTTTAAAATTTTTAGAAACAGTAGGTCCAAATACTTAGTGTTTTTGTCATTTCTTAATAGTGCTGGTAAAGAATGAGTCAATACATCAAAATTAGGCGAAATATTTGATGATATCATATGTGTTATTGTATGCTCAACAAGAAGTGTGTAATGATCTATGATAGAATTTGAGCTCGAATTTCCTATGAGTTTTTGAGCTTTTTCGCTTTGTTTTACATTTTCTTCTTTACCTGCAGATAAAGTATATCGTTTAAGGTTTTTTGTATTAGTACTGATAGTAGAACTCGTACAAGAGCGATTAGAGGTTAAATCGTTGTTTATACGTTGTTCATACGCTTCACGCTCTTTAGATTCAATTTCATAAAAGCTTTCAACACCGTAAAACGTACACATAGCCTCAGTAAAAAGGTAGTCCGATTTATTCAATTTTACTATTTTGGATATATTAGATAATATTATTGTGTATGTATCTACGTTAAAATATATGCCTAATGATTCAGATTTTGTTAGTAGGCTCAGCACAAGATTTTTTGAGTTCCAAAGCGGAGGTTTTAAACATCCATGAAAATTTTTTGCAATCAAAGATTCTTCGTCATGAATAAGATCTAATCAAAAAAAAGATTAAATAATGAATATTCTTTATAGAGAAACTTTAACAAAAGAGCAATAGAGAAAGAGAGAGAAAAATATATCTAGACAATTTACTATCGATAGAATTTACCTTGGCATAAATATTGGTGATGATTTTTCAAAGAAAATTTAAAAATGCTATTAAAAACTTTAGATCCAAGTGACCCATGGAATAATGTAGGAAATTCTCTGTTAAAATCAAGGAAGAAATACAATGCCATTATTATTCGTATTCTATTTTCCATATATCTTTCTCTCGGGTAATTTTCAATATTTAAGCCCAAAATTTTTTGAACAACAGGTAAAATTTCGACTTTTCTGTCAAAGCACGATGATATTAGCTTAGGAGCTACTTGACGAGCAAGAAAAAAGTCCGTTCCAATAAAGTCTAAGAAATTTGGATCAAAAACAGGTTTTTCATTGTAAAGATATTTATATAGTCTATGCATTCTTGATTTCTTATTCGAGTGGAGTCTATGAGGTTCAGATCGGTTTATGAACTGTTTATGATTTTGCCAAAAGTTGATAGCGCTTTCAAGCCTATTATGTTTAACTAATAGGAATACAATAATGTTAACCAGTCGCGAAGTAGGATAAATTCCATTAGAGGTCATTTCTTCATAAATCTCGACAACTTTGTCAACGTTACCTTGACCTACAAACATTTTTATTATTACACCATACGTGACTGAGTTAGGCTTTGGTAAAGGCTTGACTTTTTTTTGAGCTCCAGGAAAATTTAGCGCAGAATTTATGTTATAAAGATAGCTATTGTGGCTTCTGCTAGACAAATTTAAACGATTATTATCAGCTAATTGTTTCGGGGTAGTTATCGAATTAAAGCCTTGAATATTTTCGCCAACAATTTCATTTGTAGGTATTCTGTCTGGTGTATGTATTTTGAGATCTAGTAAGTCAATAGGAAAAACCCCCTTGCCTAACTTCATCATAGTAAATAGACTATTCGCAGTGTTATATAATTTTTTTGAAGCTATATAGTTTAAAATTATGGTATAAGAAACAACATCTGGTGCTATTCTATATTTTTCAAACCAAAAAAACCAGTTTTTTGGGTTTGGTGAAATCCCTTTTGAGAGGGGTAGAGAGCTAAAATAAGCATGGAGGTATGTATTTAATAACTCTAAATCTGCATTTATACTTAAGCTCTCAAAGCACATTATTAAATCAGAGACAATTGTGTTATAATTTGAATCATTTCCAAAGTGTATGGGTAAAGGTGTGTGGTAAGTGATCAAGTTTGGACCAGAAACGTTATTCAAAGAATTGGAACCTCCTTTAATTTGAGCTTCTGGTTTAATATGATTTTCTAACAGGCGTTCATAATCATTTGAAGTTTCTAAAAGTATATTTTTGTTGTATTTAAATGAAGCTTTGCTTGATAAAAATGGTCTATAATTCTGGGCTGAAAGGTAAGATAATGACTTAAATGAGTAATATGCAACGCTTCTATCGAATTGGTTAATTGAGAGCAGTGGCAGCCAATTTAATAAAGTCTTCATTAAATTCGTTGAATATAATACCGAGAAAAATTTACTGATAGCTTTTGGACCTAATTCTCTAAAAAAATTGTTGTGCTGAGAATAAATATAGTCTATTAGGCTGATGGTGAAACTTGAGTTGTTTTTTTTTTGAAAGACTTGGTTTAAGAGCGAATTAGATAAGGCTCTATCTGAACATAGAAATTTCAATTTTGTGAAATCATCAAAACTATCCATCCGTTTGTTTTCTAGCAGATATTTTATTCTAAGGAAACTTTCTATTATTGAATCCTCCCTTGCAATGATTTCTGTTAACAATTCTTTGATTTTGTATTCAAGGTTATTGATTAAACAAAACCTTGTTATTGAATCTATTGATTTGCGCAAGTCGTTAATAATCTTAGTGTTTACTGAAATAGTCGCGTTGAGAGATGTTTTGATAATCAGATAAGCACTTTTATTGAAAACAGTTCTATAATTTGGTAGAATTGAAATGAGGTCACAAAAATTAGTATTAAACTCGATTAAAGAATTTAATTGGTTTAGCAAGACGTGAATAGACTCAGCTATTTCTCTATTTTTGATAAGAATCGGAATTTCTGCCGTACATTTCATAGATTTTGAAATTAAATTGAGAATTCCTAAATTTAAATTATAAAAATATAAGCTACATTCGTGTGACATAGACTTGTTTTCTTGGATATTATTCTCAGATTTCCTTTTGCTATCTAATAAGTACTCCAAAATTTCTTTGTTGTAAGTACTTAATGTTCGGTAGTTTCTCGAGATTTTTAATGCACTAAAATTAGGACTGAAATATATTTTGTTGAATAAGAGTTTTTTATCGAAGTAACTGGTATTTAAAAAGCTATTAATTTGATTCTTATTAATTATGAAAGGTGACAAGTTTTTTGTAACATTTAAAAGAGGGTATAATCCAGTTTTTCTTTTGAGTTTAATATTCTTTTTACTGTTCAAAGTATCGTAGTTGTTTAAATCGTATGAAATATCTTCAAATCCTAGAATAGAGTTCCTATATTCAAATCCATCTACAAAGTGCATTTCGAAGTTAAGTTGTTTTTTGAAATTGAGTAAATTTTGATTTTTCGAAAACTCCAAAAATTTTGCCAACTTTTTAAGGCTTGTTCTGTTATTTTGGCTAAAACTCATGTATTTATTGTTAAATCTGGTGTATTTTTTGGGAATATTTGAAGGTGAAAATGAAAATCGAAGGAAAATTACTGAATCTTTGTGAAGTTGGAGGAGAGCATGATTCATTATTATTAATACCTATCTGTTGCATCTCTTTCTGGGCACAAATTGCAACAAAGGTATAAATTTTCTTGTTGTTCAAGTTCTTACCTTTATAGTTATGAAATTATGTTTTTACTCTTGATTATAACTCATTTTAAGATTACAAAATCTGTTTCACCAATAACCTTTTTAATTGCCATTCTTTTTATCAAATAATCAGAAAGGAATTTTTTAAAATATATCTACTTATCCAATGGATTTCAGATTTTATCTTCATCAAATTGACCCTCGATTTGGTACTAAAAAATCTGTCCAAACTATAGAAAATTTTTAATGGTTAGGTATATTATATAAATTTTAATGCACACTAGCTTTGAATACCTTGATCCAATAACCCAGTGGGTATGAAGCTGCTAGAGATTTGGAGGGGATTCAGTTGAAAATAATTTTTATAATATTTTATTAAATTTTTTTAGTTTCTTTTAGTTTTTTGCATATTTATAAATTATTTTAGATAAACTCGAAGGAAAAAAAAATAGCAGCTTTGAATATTGAGTAAATAATTTTGATCTCTCAAAACGTATACAATTTGATTACACTGAACATTCTAACTCATCGATCGAATTTATATAATACTTAATGCGTACTATATGTTAACATTTTTATTTTATGAAACTGACTCATTTCCTTCATGCAATACGTTTGATAGCGCCCATTAATTAAAGGTTTATATTAAAAAGAATTTATTTTCTATGATCTGTTTAAAATCCGATAAATGAAATATAATTTTACGAACTTCAGAATTCAATAACATACGACTATTAGTGTTACTCATATCAATCTATGATTTGATTTTGACCGACATTACCATTGATATTATTGAATTAAAAATAATAATTTTTGCTTTAGTGAGCTTATGAAACAGCACGCAACTTGTAAAATCGTGAATTCAAATTAATAAACATTTTTTGTTTGTGTTGGTTATCATAATAATCATTTTTGTGGATTAATAAAATATAGATCAAGAACAGGTATTTAAAATAATTTTATTGAGAATTCTATATATTAACCTACAATACTATCTATGATGATTAAATAACATTATAAAATCTATGATTTCTTCAAAAAATAATACCTTTTTCATTTTATTAATCAATTTTAGTACATAAAAAACTCGCATATTCAGTAAACTATTTTTATAAACAGTCTTAAACAGATCGGAATTGGGTTTGATATATATATATTGATATAAAAACCGTTATGGATTTAAAATCAAAACTTAATTGTGCCTAAATCTAATACTAGAAACTAAACTAGATTTTCTAATCTATAAATTAGAATAGCAATTCTTATTGAATACTTGTTGAATGATAGATATAAACTTTTCACTTATACTATATTGAAGTATGATCCGATATTAATTTATTTTTCTTTATAAAAAATGTCTTCAAATATATATATTGGATAACATTTCTTAGGACGGAGCTTTTTATATTAAAGCCTTCTAGCTCATCAGATTTAGTTTTATTTTTAAATCATAACTGAAAAAAGTATCGAATCCATTCCCTGAAACAATCAAAATTTCTATCTAGTTCGCTAAAGTAAATAAATTTGCCTAGAAAAAATGTTTCACTTATCAAATGGATCTTGCATAAATATTATAGATTAATTTTCAACGCATATTAATCCAAAAAAAAAAAAAAAAATCAATAAAATAGTATAACTAAACTTTTAAAATTGATTAATTATCAAATTTTTCGACACTTATTTACAATAATTATCGCTTTTAAGCTGTAATAGCAGTATAATGGTTAAGATTAATTCATACTACTTGTAAAATTAGAACCATTATAATAAAAAAATATACAGCTAACTCGTGAAAATATTCTAATCTAATAAATTTGTAGAATTTACGACACTTTTGAAGCGTGCTTAAACACTTTAGTGTGTGAAGTTAGTTGATACAAATTTTAATAAGAATAAGTTCTACAATTTTTTAGCCAAATACTTTTGGATATAAATAGTTAGTGGTATCATAACTCACTAAGGATTATTAAGTATTTATTTTTTCGACAAGTAATTAACCAAAAACAAAAAAGTGAAGTTATCTGTAATTGATATTATTTTGAGTAAATTTAGATGACTAAGCAATAATAAAATATACAAAAGAAAGAAAAAGGCAGGCTTTTTTTCAGCAGAGTATAGTATATTTTTTTATGTAGGCTTCTTCTTCTTCTTTTCTTCAATAGCTTGGATGTTATCATGTGGAATCTCTGGGTGATTTTTGTGGAGGATTGCAATAACTTCATCACTGAAGTCTCCTTGAATTGTAATTTCTTCTTGTCCAAGGACATTCTTACTTACAGAACTTCCACAAGCAAAGTGTCCTGAGAACATTTTGGACATTTTTTTTAAATCAAGGTTAAATATATCGAGGCCAGAAACGACTGTAACTGACTTCTTTTTACTTCTGGTAATAGTTTTAACTGAAATTATTGTAGACTGAATAGGAGAAAGAAAAAATACTCACAATTAAAAATTAAATAAATCTGTACTAGAACGAAGTACTAAGAAGAATAGTTGCTACATTATAAATAAATTTTGTTTTTAATTTATTCTTACCATTTTTTTATCATGCTCTCTTTCAGCTCTTGCCTCTTCCTTTATTATAGCTACATTTAAAAAAAATTGATTAATCCAAGTGCACATTATTTCTAGTAAATTAAGCAATTAACCTTTTTGAATTTTAATTTCTTCTTTTGCTATTTTTTCAGCTGCTTTGTCATTTACCGAAAGTTGCTTAGTCTTTGCTTCCAACGCTATAAAAAATCATTTAAAAGATTGAAAATTTTAATTTCATGGTAAACTAAATATGGATGTCAACTAAAAAATAGAATCAAACCTTCTTGACCATAAAGTCGATCGTACATGTCCGGATGAGCTTCGTGTAGCCATTGTTCGCATTTATTCCTCATGGAGCCGAAGTAACAGTACTAGATTGTAAAATGTAAGTTAATACGTGTTGCGGTAAGTTTAAGGAAATAATAAAGAGCGGAAATATAAATGTGAATACCTCAGGAGGAAAAGTGCATACTATATTTAAAATTTGAATAATAATGGATAGTTTAGTCTTTGATCAGAATGCGGTATAAATAATAGTAATTAAAGAACAATAATAAACAAAAAATTGTTTGAATAACCTTCACAATAAAGTACGTTAAGTCTTTGGGTTGTTTCAGCCATTTAGATTCGATGAATTGAAGTAGAATATATAAGCTTAATACAAAGTTGATAATATCCGGAATTAGTCGCTTGAATTTATCAAATAAAGAGACAGAGTTGCCCCACTACTTATTTCTTTATACTTATTTTACAAAAAAAAAAAAAGTTTTACAGGCTAAAGGGTATATTAAAAGTGTATCCAACCAGGGTGCAGAATAGATCAAATCGATTGATAATTGGCTTATCAAATTAAGTAAGGAGTTGCATAACTAGAAGGAATAATTATCACTTGAATTCAATATTAAACTAAGCTATAGAATAAGCACTAGCTTTATTTTTTTTGACCTATTAGTGAATCTTTAAAAAAAAACAAAGTATAAGCAACGAAAATTTAAAAAATAAATTATCAAGATTAAAAAATGATATAAAATTTCATTTTCAACTATCCCAATCGCAACATCCTTAGTTATCAAAATTTAGAAATCTGTCATCTGTTTATATTCATCAATATGACAGATCAACCATCATTAACATAATACTAAATATAAACCATATCTAGTTCCGAGGAATTTGCATATATTACCTTACTAGTTCGAGTGAAAATTTTGGATAGCTTTTGAGCTTAATTTCTTTATTCGAAAATTCGAAAAAATTAAAACTAGATCTTTAAGCTCTGAATTTACTAGATGAGGCATTGTAATCAGATACTTTTACCAAATTCCCATCATTTCGGTGTAAATTATATGCCCATAAAACTAGATACTGTGTTTAAAGCTAGTTTAAAGTTTCTCAAAAAAAATTTTTAAATACGTTAAATTTATAATTTAACCTGGAGTCATTTTAAATATATTCCAAATAAATCAGATAATAAAATATACTATACTCTATTAAACAATTTTATTTTGTAGCAATATATCTTGAAGCAAATTATGAATTCAAGATTTTTTATTATAGTTTACATTTCCAAAAAAAAAAAAAAAATTAAAAGCTTTTTTGAGCTTGAGTTATAAATAAACGAATTTTAAAATAATTCTTGGTTTAATCAACTCTATCTTTCAATTGGTATCCAATTCTATATGTAGATATTACTTTCAAATGCATACTTACAGAAAATATTATATTATTTCACTCACCCTTGAAGTGATACCGAAGCTTGTCAACTCCATTAAAAAAAATTATATAATTTAATATTTATCGTTACTATTAAAAAAAATTTTTTTTTAATAAGACCAGTTGAAAAGCTTTACTAAAAAGGGAAATAATATTTTTTGACCTATTTTTTTTATTAGAATGCTTCATATCCATATCTTATAGGGAAATTTATTGCCATTAATTCAATAAATAACATATAAAATTTTCCAGAAATTAATTCCATGAAATCTCAATTTATTTTAAGTTTTTAACCCTAGTTTTACCCCAATTAATATTTTTGGGTCAATTCAATCAAGCGTCAACGAACTAACATCGAATCATCACATTTATTCAGTGTTTTTTCCTAAATGGTTTAAATTGAGATTTTATCATACTTTCACCAATACCATATTCTAGAATCTGAATATTTCAAATTATTTCTTAGTTATTCAGAAAAAATATCTCGTTTCCATTTCTTTATATTTTAATTTTATATATATTAAATAAAGTTTAATTATATTATTTTCGGGATTTAAAAATAGATATTGAGTATAATTATTGAGTAAAAGTAGCTTTTTTATAATTTTTAAAATTTTCTTGAGAATTTGAGCTCATTTTTGATTGTGAAACAATTCATAGTTTCAGTTTCTCATTTATCCTATAGGCTAACTTTTATACATAATAACTAATGATTTTTTACACCTTCGATAAAATATATTTAATTCTAGCATGTTTTTTCTTTTAATACAATAATCTACGAGACCCCAATTATTATAGATTGAGAATTATATGCTTTATATTGAGAAATAAACTCCTTTTTTTATGTTCTGATAAATAAATATTTTTCATTTTAATTTTTAGATAAATAATAAAGATATTATCTCAGAAAATAATTAATCCAAAGGAAATAAAGCATCGAGACAGGGTTAAATCTTTTTTTAAGCGAAAACTTTTTCTAAATATCAAAATTTTATTTCTTCAATTTTGGCGTAATAATCAATATTTGCATGTTTCTGACTAATAAAAACAATAGTAAAATATTGAAAAAACTAATAATTTTTATACACACTTCTTTTACATCTTCAAAGATTGGATAAGTTAGATATTGCAGTAGGACTCGAGATTTATATTAATTGTATTTTAAATCTCTGTAAAGCAAATTATAAAGATTAAAAATTAATAAAGCTATATATTGGAATAAAAATTCATAAATTACCACTTAATAAAAAGCAAATAAATTTTATAAATGTGTCAATCACTATTTTTTATATTTTTATAATTATTTGAATTATAAAAAATTAAAAACATGCCAATTAATTTATTAATTTATAATTATTTTTAAATTGAATTAAAAATATCCTCTACCTTGAACCAATACCTGCAAGGTACGGAGGACCTAGAGGTCCAGAGGGGAATTGGCTGAGAATTTATATATTTTATTAGTTTTTTTTAATAGTATGTACTTTTATCAATAAATTCACCGTTTAAAAAAAAAAAAAAAGTTGAATTAAAAATCTTAGATTCAGGCAAAAAATCACTGATCACGGTGATATTTTACAAATAATATATCTGAACATCAAAATTTCATCCAAGTTTAAAATTTCAAGCATTTTTCATTAATTTAATTATTTATTTTATAGAAACGAAAAAAAAAAAAATCAAAAAACTCAATTATAGGTAGTAAAAATATAAAATTGAGATGCAATCTGACGGAACAAAAGTGCAACTGGTTTCAGAATGAAAAGTATATAGTGTATTGATGAAAATATTTAAAGACATATCCAGATATTTTTCGTATCAGAAAATTTCTATTCATTAAGTTTAAAAAAATTATAAGATTCCAAAAATATAAAGGAAGTGAACTTAGAAATTAACTCAGGAGAAGATGAAAATTAAGGACGTTTACGAATATTTTCGAGGGTATAAAATGTTGAATATAAAATCATTTAACAAGCTCCAAATAAATATTAACTACTGAATGACACATATAAATAACTAAATGAAATATTAAAATTTTCATTTATTACTGATTTCTAAATATACATTGAATATACAATTAAGTTTAAAAACGCGAAAATTTTGGTAAAAATCGAAAAAAAAAATTGGTACTAGAAATTAAGAGTTTTTTGGAGAGGTGTTTGTCAAATTTTTGTATAAACTCATACTATATACTCTTACTGTAAAATATTAATTATTAGACGAGATAGTGTGATGAAATAACCAAGTAAATAAAAATATTCCTAAGTTCAGCTCGCAAAAATATTCTGGAAATTTTTTTAGAAAAAAATTTGAAATAACATTAACCAAATCTTAACAACAGCCTCGATTTCAGATTTATTGTACAGAATAATGACTGACGCTCAGACTGTTATAAATAATTCCAAAGAAACCTCCTAAAAAAGGGTGTAATATCTATAAAATATCATTTTTTTCTTCAGATAAACGGCCTAAAATACATCTAGAATGATAAAGAGTATATATGGATATTAATAAGAATAGATATAAACAAAAAATGATATTACAAAAATTCAAAAGTACGGATCCGAAAAAAATATTGAATAAGGTTTAATTTTACCAAATATAAAAAAAACTAGACTAGTCATGTAAATATTTCTACAAAAAATAATCTTGAAAAAATATACATTCATACTATTAGTAAAAGCCAAAAATTCAAGATACAAGAAGAAAGCAAAATTTATCAGAATTATTAATTATTAAAAAAATCTTAACAATAAACTTTGGGTTTATGGAGCTCGTTGATATAGTTTTAATCCAGTTAAATTCGGAATATAAAAATATGTCATAAAATTCTGAATTCAGTTCCGAGGTAAAATGTAATAATATTTATGATATAGTATAAAATATGAATTAAATTTTGCACTTTTATCTGAATAATATGATTTACATAATCTATTAATTAATAAAATATTAAAAAAGAACAATAAAATTTCAAAAATACAACAAAACCCATGTCATTGGTTTTCAGAATCATCAAAAATAACGAGAAAAGGTAATTATTATTGGAATAATATAATTTTTTTAAAAATGAAGATATAATAAGTTTATAAGAAATTCACGTGAAAAAATATGAAATACATTTTTCTGAAAAAGCTGTTTTAAACCTTGCATTCTTTCAGAAAAAACTCAGACATGTCTATTAATGCTTACGATTTTTAAATTAAAAACAACTAAGTATAATATGAAAGATTAATATTGAAAATATGAATAAAATTATATAAATGAAATCTCTGATATTGAACTCAACTATCATATATATGATTTTTAAATTGTACACATTGATTTATTCAAAGACAAGATGCATATTAAATTCAGTTTTTTTTATCATATATTATTATTTATTGTAAAAAATATCATCACATTTACCATCAAAAACTATTATAACACACAAAAAGATAATTAATAAAAATTTAAATAGGATAAACAAGTAAATTTTGATAGAAGAAAAACAGATTCTAATATTGAAATCAAATATTTTGTTAATACACATTAATTTTTATGAAGAGAATTATAATTACGAAACCCCTTTTAAATAAAGCAACAATAATGAAAATAGTTAACTATCTTTGATTATAACACTGCTGATAAATTCTTATGATACAAATTTCGCCAAATGGTATTTTAAGATACAATAAAAAACGAATAATTGAAACTAATTAAATATTTTTAATACTTTCATAGAGATATTTGAATTGAATTGAATTAAATCAGCATAAATTTATTTTTAAAGTTATTTTGTTTAGATATTAGAATTTTTTTATACTCATTTTTTCGCAGAATATTATAGCTGTTTTTATAACAATTAAAATGTATGAAAAATATATATAAATACAAAAAAATTTAAAACTATAAATATAGATAAATCTTTATAGTAACAAAAAAAATAGTTACTGATTGCGAACTCTGACCAATTAAATAAAAATCCCTAAATTACTGTTAAACAAGAGAAAAACCTCAAAGTTTCAAAAGACAACTATTTTTTTGGGAAAATCAGATAAATATCATGGAAAAAATTTAATATATATTCGCTTTTACTTTAATCATATTACCTTATTATTATTTAATAATAATTCATAATTCAAAAAAAAAAAATGAAGAGGAAACCTATATAAACTAAACGCTAACCAATAAGTTATGATATTAAGTTCTTTATCTGGAAAAAATGTAAACGCAATTTTTTTAGGGATAAATTAAACTAAGGTAAGACCAAAATAAAACCATTGAACTCGTTTCAATTTAGAAACAATGACTAGAACGTTAATCTCCAAGGAAAGTTTAAATAATATATTCAATAAATTAAAGTTACTGTAATTTTTATATGATACCTTTAAATTATGATTTATATTAGTCAAAGAACTTTTGGATTTTAAAAAATAATAATAAAATCTACAGAAAATATTTTAATTAATGTAGAAATAGAAAAATTAATTTATTACCTCAGTTGAAGTATTAAATAAGCTAAATGAACTTGAGCCTTTTTTTCGTATTCCGAGCTAATAAATCATTATATTCATATATTGAATACATTTAAAAATATAACTGATTTAAAATAAAATCGTTTTTATTTCGATAACAATAAAATTTTTCTATCTGAAAAAAAGCTAGTAAGAATTAAATAAAAACTTATAGAATGAATAATATTTGCAATAAAAATTTACGCAACTGGATGAGAGATTTTTTATGACTGAAAATTATAAGATTTTATTGAAAAAAGCATTGAAAAAATTCATAGAATAGATAAAATAAATAAAAATTCACTTTTTTGTCTAAAATCACCGCACATTCGATAGAAAAATATAGTATAAAATGATTTGAATAAAAGGAACCTCTTCCAATTTTAAATTTTCAACATCTATTTTTATTTATTGCATTTTGTACACAGATTACTAAAATAACTAAATCTTTGTTTATTTTCGCCTTTTTTTAATAAAAAATTCATAAAGAAAAAATTTTAAAATAAAATTTATTTAATTAAAGAGGAATATTATTATATTTAACATTATAAATCTTTACATTTAAAATTTAGTTTTTTTTAATTATTTTTAATTTAAAAACACTATTAATTATAAAATTCATATTAAGTTGAGCGAAAACAATATAATCAAATGAAATAAATGATTATAAAAAATAAGACTATTTTAACCGAATAATTTATTAGTGTTAAATCTTATGACTATAATTTTATTTGATACAGAATAGAAATTGTTTTACTAACAATTTTTTTTTGATAAGTAAATCCATTATTTTTATAGAATTCATAAATATTACTAAAAATATTAAAAATTAGGTCCTAAGACATAAAATTAGTGTTTTTTGTTAGGAAAATTGTTATTAGAAATATTAATTCAAAGAATTATAAGATAATCAAATTATTCAAATGTAAAAAATATGATTTTTATACCTAATATTTGAACTTGTCGATAAAGGGCTCTATTGATTTAATTTTGAGATAGATATATATTTTTTTCCACTATTTTTTATTTAATAAATTTATTTAAAATAAAATAAAAAATTCACATAGTTTATAGCTGATATTTTTTATTTCTTATTTTGAGTATCCGAATTATTTATCTTTGTATAATTTCAAAAAAAAATCGTGAAAAATATTTATTTATATATTTGGATATGTGTGAATTTTTTTTTTACAATTTAGTAATTACATGCATGATCAATTTAGGTTTATAAAATTGAAAACCTTAGAACTAGAGGTAATTTTTTATCTTCAATGTAAATACAGGGTATTTAAAAACACATTAACTTATTTTTAGTTTTTAAAAGTTATAATTATCTTTCTATTACAAAATATACGTCAAATTCTGCGCTTTTTTAAGCTTTAGAAATCTCATGGTTGCTTTTTTTGCTGTGATAAATATTATATATAAATTTTTAATGTTAGAGTTATATTTAATTGATTTAAATCATGAATATTTTAACGGAAAAACCTTAAAATTGTATTTATATTAATCTTTTTCTTATTTTTAAATCTATGTCTAATATTCTACGCACAATATATATAGACTGATTAATGATAGCATAAATCAAGCATATTCATAATGATAGTTGTTAATTTTCATGGATATTGAATCTTATTATTATTTTTAACAATTTATAGCTAGTTAAAATCATCCAATTTATAATTAAACAGTTTGTTTTTTATATTTAAGGAATCTAAACTCGCAAATTTTTTTTATTAAAATGAATAATGTTAATTTTAAAACTCAATAAAACTGTTTTATATTCATAAAAAAATTAATAGCTATATGGAAGCAAAAGAGAACTATGTTGGTTTTTTAATTAAATTTAGTAACTTCATTAGAAATTTTAAGCGTCGAATCAGCAATAGTTTGTTATATTTTCGAAAATAGCCCTGTTTTACGAATCTCAACATCGATATTACTCAATTTAAATTGATAATATTATTAGTCTTCTTTTATCATTACTGATACAGTTTCAGGTTTAAAACATTTTTTATTACAAGAAAATACATATGATATCACAAGATGAGTTCATTTAAATAGGTTATATGTAGAATCTAAATACATATATTTGATTTCAGGAAGTAGATTAACTGAGAATTTTCTATTAAATAAATACTTTTTATATTTAAATATGATATAAAAATATTCAAAGTAAGGTTCTATAGAAAAATAGTTCAGATTAAAAAAAATAAAACATTAAAAAATTATTTAAGAGCTTATATTAAATATAATTACGTTACTTGATAAATTAATTACTTAAATTTTTTTTAAGTAAATACGTGATTTTTTAGGGCAATAATAGGCTTCAAAAATCAATTTTTCAGTATCATTGAGACTTAATTTTTTATATTATGTTTTAGTATTTCATCTTTTTGACTCATAACTATGCAAGCCATTCAAATATGTAAGATTTTTTCAATCATAAAAATTAAAAAGCCTAGTATCGGAGGGAAATTGAAATTTAATATATCTGTGTAATAATAAATTATTTTCTGGCATGTATTGAATGTTTTTTTAGTACAATTTTTTGCCAAATATTCTAGGTAATACGAATTTTCTGAATTCTCTATAATATCATATTATAATTTAAAGCGAGAATATTTTGTTATTTACATAAAATAAATAGTCTTAGATTGTACTTTATTTCATTACATTATTTTTGATAAGTTAGGCTATAAAATATAACTATTTATGGTATAAGCTAAAATAGATTTATTATTTTTTAGTTAATATAGTCCGAAATAGGTGCATATTGAATAATCGAACAGTGAATAAAACTATACAACTAAATTAAAAAAAAAATTTACTGTTATGCTTAGTTGGTTTGGATTTTTTATATCTATAATTTATATTGTATAAATTTCCAATTTTTATATATATATTTTAGTTTGATATATTTAAATATTCTAAAACTAAAATTTAAACCTTTTTTAACAAGTTTGATTGATTTTTTATACTTTCTTTAATTTAATCTCACATTCCCTTCTTGGCTTTTTTCAGTAGTTATTGATTTTTAATTATTAATAATATTGATAATTGTAAACTTTATATTTTTTGTTGGAGTTTTATGTGTTATATTATTTTTCTGTGAAACATTTTTAGATAAAGTTAAACTTAAATCAATCTAGGCTTTTTTATACCTTTAATGTTATATCTTTGTGTTTGAACATTCTTTACTAAATATAAGGCTAGTAGAAAAATAATCGAATAAATTATTAAATATGTATATAAACTATAATTTAAAAATGTATTCAAGTTAACGCCACAAGTTTTTATTTATGTGAATATACACATTTACATTTATATTTACTTTACACAACTTGCATGTTTGAAATTTCTAATACAGGTCCATCTGTATTTATATTGTATAATTGTGTATATTATTTATTTCATAACACATTACATAAAAATAAGGCTTGATTTTTAACAATTAGACTGCTTTTAGCATAAATTGACTCTATTTTTCATATTTTTGCTGCTAAAAGCATTTTACATAAAAAAAATTTGTAAAATTTGTAAAATTTTATAGGTCAGCTGGTAAATAGGTTAAAATGGGATTGGGTGTATTTTCTTGATAATCTTAGTTTCATTCAACCAATTAATTGATTAGGTTATAGTATAATTTGCCAATTCAAAAAAAAGGATCAGTTTTTCTTATTTTATCAGTGTATTTAGGAATTTAAATTGATAAAAAAAATTAGTTTTACACAATAAGAATTATTATTTTTATATGACTTAACAAGCATAAACTCTTTGCGCTATAAAATGTCATTTTTTTTATAACTCAAACTTTTTATTTTAATTTAATATAAAATTTCTAAAAATTAAGAACCGAAAGTATTATTAAATGAAGATTAGTAGGAAGAAATGTTATGGAAAGAGAAAAATTAATTTTAGTCATATCAACTGTCATTGAAGACTAATTTTCCTTCAGGCTCTATTTAGAAATATTTAGTTCTTATAGTTAGTCAGGATTCTCTTTTTTTAGTGTGTTTGAATTATATAGTGTTTTTTTGTTTTAAATCATATTTAAGCCCATTAAATAGTCCTTTTCCAGGTAAATTTGTTTCTAATGGGGCATTTCGGCCCTCACTCTTTAAAATTCCATATTGAAAGCCCATACAGAATGTTTAACTTTGGAAATTTCTTTACCATTGGCTGTAAAATTTTAAGATTACCTCTATTGTAAATCTATTGGCTATTTCAGTATCGAATGAATTTGAAATAATGAAATTATAAATCATTTTTCACAAATAGGAAACTATTCTACAGACAAAGTAGATATGCGGAGTCTTTTTCTTACGTTCTTTGCAGGACTTGTATTCCTGTTACTGTTTGAAAATTCCTTTATTCCAAGACCTTATTTTTTCTCCGGTAATTAATGCGTTTTTAAATAGCAGAAATAAAAAGCTTATATTTTCGGTTCCAGATCTATTTTACGAATTTTTGACCAATTGAAAATGGGTTCTGCCGATGTAGTTCATTCAATAAGGTCCCATTTTGACTGTATTATCAGTTAATTTTTACTAAGTAGTTCAATTTTGATATTTTATGTCTTATTAGTGTGTTTTTCTATTTATTTTTTATTTATTGAAATATTTCATTTGATATTAATAATTATATTGAGTTATGTTTATCTACAAATTTCATTTTTGAAGATTCATATATTGGAATAACCTCATTTTTTAGCATTATTTTTATAAAATATAAAAATATTTGCTTATTTTCCCATATTAGTTTACATTTTTCCAGAAATTACCCGCAATTTTTTATCCCGTTTTTTATCAGCCAGGATAATATTTTTTTTAAAGAAATTTATGAGTTTATTTATGTTTTTATGACCTTAAATTTGAATTTTATCGAATAAATTTCAGATATGTCGCTTTTTTAAAATTCATTTATGCAAATAGATATTTTTAAAAATCCGCGCCATATTTGTGGAAACATATTGCAGCTGTATTTTTCTTTGTTACCCATGATCAAACTAGAGTAACTGTCAACTTTGTACAGTTTGATTGAAAATGAATGTAAATTGTGATGGGCGGGATATAGTCATATTCTTTTTTTTTATTAGAAGATATTTGTACCATTTCATAAATAATTATTTTGAGTGCAA
>LSSN01000944.1:0-10945 GCA_001970855.1 Smittium culicis | reverse complement strand
GCAACACACTCTTAAAAATTGCAAAAACCGGCTTGTTCTTTGGCTATCAGTTTGTATTTTATGTCCATGGCTGCCAGTTTGGTGGCCATGATCTTGGCTAGTAGCTCGATAATCGTATATATGAGCGAAATTCCCTTATAGTTGTCAGGGTCTTTGATATCACCCTTCTTAGGCACAGGTACTATGATACTTGTAGTCATGCAACTCGGGATCTCACCGGGGTCATACATTTTGTTTATAATTTGGTTTATAAGTTTTGCGAGATCGGATGTTGGTGATTTTTCTGTCATCACCATTTTTCAGTTCAAGCTGGGTACCCTATCAATTAACGGAGCCTTGTTATTTGGGGTATCATTTAGAACCTTAGTGATTTCTGACCATTTTATTGGGCCATCACACTCTGGGAAGTAGTCCTCGTCGCCAGAAAGTAGCTCCCGCCACTTGGCTGCATTGCGGCTATTCCCTGTGGTGTCTCTAGCCAGATCTCCAAAGTGCTTATTCCATATACTTAGTTTTTTTGATTTTTCGGTTATTAAAATTTTAACAGAATCGTACATTGGGCCGTTGGATACACTGTGGAAAGTGCTCCCAGTGCACGATTTGATGTATTGCCAGTATTCTTTGGAAGAATTACTTAACAAGTTTTCGGCTAGTTTTTTTTGAGCTTTTTCATAGTGGCCTTTTCGATCTGCCTTTATTGATTCATTTGATTTTGATTTAGCATCGGCGTATTCTCTTATTGTTGTTCTTGCTAGTTAAACTTTGCCCATAGAAACCAAACTTGTACCAAAATCTAGCTCTTGTCAAGATCAAAAAAGTTGAACTAATAAGTTAAAGTCGAAAGACTGCGCGTTCGGTGGTTATAGTCAATTTTATTTAGTAAGGGCGTAAAAAAAAGTGAATGCTAGATAAGGAATAAAATTTTTATAGATTCTCTATTCCTATTGGCTCTCCAAAGAAAAAAAATTTTCTAAGAGAGAAATAAAGGCTGATTGTTAAATGTACATTTCTAGGTTTTAATAGCAGAAACGCAGAATAATTCTTAAAAATAAGGTATAATACGACTTTAATAGAGCTATTTTTCATAACGAAAATTTTTCAATCAACTTAAAATTGGAATGGGTTTGAGGCACTTGAAATAGAAAATAATATGTTTAACATCTATAAAAAAAAAATTCTTTTTTTCAAGTTTTTATTTTAATTTAAATTAAATCTAGTTTTTTTTTTTTTTTTGTAAAATTAATTATAAATAAAAGTACGCTATATTATTGATTGAGATTATTTGTGGTATCTTGAGACAGTTTTGGCAAATAGTTCTCCATGATGGACTGCTATTTCTATTTCTTTTTCGGAAACAGCTCTTGCGCCGGTAATAGAAGCAATTGATCCAGCTCCATATGCAGATCCACCAACTACTTCATCGACAATGAATAAGTTGTCATGAGTGAAGCCCATAGGAACATATATCATTCCTTGGTGGATAAGATTAGGCAAGAATGCAAGAGTAGTTGATTCTTGGCCACCGGATTGGTCTCCAGTTCCTGTAAACGTAGCTGCCATTTTTCCTACTAAGGCCTTTTTGAACCACAAAGCTCCAGTAGAATCAAAGAATGTCTTAACTTGTGAGGCAGGAGTTCCTGATCTGGTTGGGATACCGAACATGAATGCATCACCTTGTTCAAATTCTTCTAGTGTGAATATCGGTACAGATGCGTCCTTTGGAGGAGCATGCATTTTATCCAGAACTTCTTGTCTTAAAGTCTCTTCGAATTGGCGTAGCTCAACATTTACAAGACCAGTGGATTCTAAGCCTTTTACAATGTTGCCTGCGACCGTCCTCAAGTGACCGTAGGTAGAATAATATACGACATATACAGTTGGTTTAGTCATTTTGATAGTTGATTGTTTTTTTATTTTAGGCTTGAGTTTGCTTTGCTTTTGATACGAGATAATATTTTTGTGAAGGAAGTTGTATTCTATTTATATTTTTTGGGAGGGATAGAGGCTTACATCTTATATAGACGAAAGCGTATATATAGCTCAAGTTTCTGCTGTTTACTAATACAAAGTCTAAAACAGCTGTTAGACCTTGATTTTAAATTTTAATAGTTTAAGACTTTGATTTTAAATTTTAATAGTTTAAGACTTTGATTTTAAATTTTAATAGTTTAAGACTTTGATTTTAAATTTTAATAGTTTAAGACTTTGATTTTAAATTTTAATAGTTTATTGTAGACTGATATACTTTGCTACTAATATTGCAATTAAAGCTATAGCTAATTGCCATATATTACTAATATAAAAGATCTATAAGTCTTTTTTATTATCAAACAGTACTATTACATAATATTTCCGTCAATAACTAAACTATATAGTAGATATCAGGCTTGCATATTTACACGCAATGATTCGCTCGCCAATTTCCGGAAAATATATATTTCCGGCCAACTTTTAAGCCTCAGAGTTGTTATGCTTCCAGTTTAACCCAATCCTGGGATGTAGATTTTTTTTGATTGACCAAATCTAGCAAGTTAGATTCCATTATTTTAATCTTACTCATTGAATCGTATAACTATCTGTTTTTGCTATTTATAAGCAAATAATAAATTATCTTTTGAATTGTTATAGAATTGGCAAATTCTTGTTTTATAAAAAGCTGTACAGGAATGAGCCAAATAAATTTTTACTAAACCTCATTTTATTATTATTATTTGCAATAATATTACTTATAAATAAACCTAGAAGCGTGATTACAGTCGGTAATTATTGCTGGCTGTTAAACAAATGGAGTATATAATATATGTTTCCTATTTAGAAAATACCGTATTAGTAATCTAATGCTCCAGAATACTAGAGCTAATTTTTTTTCGAAAGCTTAATGGTACAATTAAATTGTAAGCTTGATATATTTTTTGGGTTCGAAATTATACAAGACAGAAAATTTACAGAATTTAATTTCTAAAATCAGAAAATTTTCTCCTCCTAAAAAGTATAAAATCATGAATTTTTCCATCTATAGCTTTCATAAATATTATATTATTTAAAAGTCATAAAAAAGCTATATATTTCATACAAAAATTTAATTAACATACTCTCCGATACCCAATATAAATACAAATTATAATAAAAGTAATAAATATGAAAGTATTCAGACATATAAAAAATGTTGTTCGTGGAAAGGATAAAAAGACTCAAGCACAAGTAGAACAGAATCACAATGAAGCAGTAGAACAAAATAACACACAAGTAGTAGTAAAAAATCAAGCAGAAATTACCAAAAAGACTTTGCCAACAGTATTTGTAGTATATTACTCTACATATGGTCACTTGAGAACAGTTGCAGATAACATTGTAAAAGGCTTAAAATCTACAGGCCTTGTAAATATTGAGCTACGCCAATTCGAAGAGACTTTAAGACAAGAAGTTCTGGATAAAATGCATGCTCCTCCAAAGGACGCATCTGTACCGATCTTCACACTAGAAGAATTTGAACAAGGTGATGCATTCATGTTCGGTTTCCCGACTAGACTTGGTACTCCTCCTGCGCAGGTGCAGACATTCATTGATTCTACTGGCGCATTATGGTTCAAAAAGGCCTTAGTAGGAAAAATGGTTGGTGTGTTCACTGGAACTGGCGATCAATCTGGCGGCCAAGAGTCAACAACTTTTACATTCTTGCCCAATCTTATCCACCAAGGAATGCTTTATGTTCCTCTGGGATTCACTCATGACAACTTATTCGCCGTCGATGAAGTAGTTGGTGGATCTGCGTATGGGTCTGGATCGATTTCTTCTTTATCTGGACAAAGGGCGGTTTCTGAAAAAGAAATAGCAATTGCAATTCATCATGGTCAATCATTTGGCAAAACTGTATCAAGATATCTAAGCTAAATTAAATATAACTGCACTCAAACACATTAAAACCCATCAATTCTACATTCCTTATCATTATATTTTCTTTTTAATACCATATCTAAATCAATAAATTTGTTTAAAAACAAAACAAAACAAATCCTTAATATATCGACTTTTCCGATTATAATTTTGAATTAGAAATAAATTTATACGAAATTTATTTGTTCTACATATCTGATTACTTACCTTCATCTTCTTATTTGCTAAATTAGTAGTACGAGTTTTTTTAACCCTTTCCCGTCCAACACTCTTTGAAAAAATCAATTTATTGATTCGTTTATGATTTATAATTATAATTTTTATTTGTTGATATACTATAAAATACCAATAATTCTAATGACCTCGGAATTAAAGTGTTTTTATATAACTCAATTGGCTATATTTCGAGGTCAAAAATAGTCTACCGCCCGTGAAAGGGTTAATTTTTATCTAGACTAAAAGCCTTTTTTAAACATTATTTGGAAATAATTGTGCAGTTCAGTATGAGATAGTACGTACAAGAGGCTGGAAAATAAAATAAAAAAGGAAAGCTAATTGGCCTAGAGATGATGTGTTCCAATTAGAAGTTTTGCCTCGAAGAAATAAGAGAAAGTATATTATCAACCACTGTTCTGCCAAGCCCACTAGAAAACCAAAAATTAAATATAAATTATACTTACTTTTTACAAGCTATCTTAAGCCCTTTACCGTTCAAAATCTTTAAAAAAATGTGTCAATTGATTCATTTATGGATTACTTGTAGTTTTATCACTTGCTGATATTCAGTAACAAACCAATATTTCAACGAACTTACGGATTGAATTATTTATATTATGCATACTTGAATATATTTTCTATGTAAAAAACTATCTATCGCTTAAGAATGTATATTAAGTGCTCCCTGTAAATAAGTAGTTCCGATGATATGGGCTTTATTTAGAGAAATATAGGATATTTAATCGATATATTAGTATACTTTATATTCTGCTAGGTTTCGGCAAAACAATAATGAAGTCAAACTCAAAATAGATTGACTTTATGGGGGTATTTTTTCAAGTTTATAGCTGAAAAATTATGTATACCAATTGATGAATTCTAAACTAAGAAGTGTTATAATAAACTTAGTTGCCAAGATCATAACTACAAGCTCTTCTATTGATCTATAATAAAAATATATAAGCACTTTTTATAATATTTATATCAGATTCTTTTTACGAGATAAGCTTTTTTTACTGGCTATAATATTTGCTACTATAGCTTCTATAAAGCTATTGGCCGATCCAGATATTTTATTATATCTATTTTCTATTTGTGTTTAAAAAATAAAATAAAAAAACTTTCTAGTTAGTGTATTTTAGAGTAGGTACAATCCCCTAATAATATCTCATATAGAAATAGCTGAATGTCTTTTAAAATAGAACAATATTGTTATTAGTCTTTAAATTCCATGTCTGATGACGTTGGCTCTTTCTTGGGCGGTAGAATAACTTTCATCTATATAATTCATTCAAATATATTCGGTAAAAACAACTTTATTCTGTACCTGACAAAAATTCTAGTTTATTGCAGAGTACTATCAAATAATTAACTCTATAAAATCATAAAAAAATCTAAAAAAATTGTTTATTAAAGAGTGTTGGGCGGGTAAGGAATTTGCTTCAAAATGAGTAGCGGAAAAAAAAGTTAAAAAAATTTTATCAATAGCTATTATTTGCTATCAAGTATATCCAACCTAATAATTTAATGGATTTCATGATTAAATTATTTAATAGAAATACGGTAATCTAACTTCACCTAAATATAGATATCTTAATATCCGTGAAAGGGTACATCTGCTGCTTTTCATAAAAATATTTATCCAATAGATGCCAAGAAAAAAGCCCTTTCAAAGTTGTTTGCGACTTAAATAAATTCAAAAACAACTTGCGAAATTTTTTTTAATCTCGGAATTATATTGTTACGGTAACAATAAAAGAAAATATGCTGTAAAGAAAACAACTTGTGAAAATTTGAAATCGCATTTTGCAGAATCGTTTGAAACAAAGTTATGTAATTTGAATAGAAAATATTCCTCAACGCAAAGTGAAAATTTTCTGTGAAAAATAATTTATGTGTTGTGCAAAATAGATGGCAAATTTTGCAGAATTGAATTCAAAACCCTCTGAGAAGCAATAGTGCTCATCTTGGGTAGACTATTAATAGGATGCAGCCAAATTTCTGAGTATGAAATGGTAAAAATACTCAGTTGCATATTGTAATATCCCAGACTTTACTCACTTTTTTTATTATAATTTTGGAGGCAAATTAGTAAATCTTACTTAAGAAATTGTATGATTTAAAATAAGAATTTAACCAATAATAAAAAAAAATACTTATTGGTCAATTATATTTTGTTTAATTTTACATATTTGTCATCGTGTGGAGTCAAAAAAATTGACTGTTTGGAATTTTTAAAATGTCAAATAGTTTGTAAATTAATTTTTTGGGCTACCATGACGCCATTTGGAGTATAATCAGCATCCCTCAATATTCCATGACGCCATTAGGAGTATATCTAATCATTCTCCAAACCGGTTATTATTTCGAAAAAGGACCTCGGTCTAAAAAAATTTCATGCTATTATGTTTTTATTTAATTTAAATTGCTAATGGTACATATTATATAAATGATTATCAGATTTCACGAATGTTTTTATGCAACTCATATTAGCAAATGGGATATACAGAAAAAACAACTATTTACCTCAAAAGAACTGCCCTTGCTTTATGACACCATTTGGAGTGCAATCAACGTCCATAAGTGTTCGATGACGCCATTTGGAGTATAGATAACATACCATAATGTTTCAAGACGCCATTTGGAACATAAAGATACATAATCTCATTTTCCAATATGTGATATTGTATTAAAATCAGGCCCTGTCAATACGACTAATGGAGAGATGGTATTCGCTTAAATAAAAAGTATCATTTTCGTAGCTAACGATTTGGTATAAGATTTTTTTTCTTGCACCTATGATCGATTTTAACTAAAAAAAAAGTTCTTTAACTATTTATTAAAATGATATAAACTTATTTTGTAAATAAAAAAGCATGAAAATGTTATTACTATGAACTAATATACAAACCTAAAGTACAAAATACAAAATACAAAATACAATATAAATTTTAATATTTTAAAAATTGAACAAGGTTTATACTGTATATCATAGTTATGTAAAAAATCAAATTTTTGTTAGATATTTAACTTTTTTACTTGCATAAAAAAATCACCTCGATTTTAGAAAATTGGATTTTATATTTTTTTCTGATACAAATAAAAAAAAACTATTTCTTTTGCGTTTTATTTTAGAGAACAGAACTTACTCATATATAAGGCAAAATTTGTATTTTTTTATATTATCAAAGCAAATAATAAAAAAAACGAACACCAAGGAGCTTTAGGGGAAAAAAAATTTATTACTGAATTATTTCTATTATAAATTCATAATATCTATTAATTCGGTATGAATATAAAATCTTGATGAGTTAGCAATTTTTTTTCGTTCTGAAAATTAAACCAAAAAATCCCAATTTAAACTAAATAGTTATTCAAAAAAATAATATAGCTTGTGTTAAGAGTATTATTAAAATATTTATGATATACTGATAGACTATTGATTAAGGCATTTATTTTAAAATGATTTATATTTAGAGTAAATACAAAAATATATAGTATTAATTATAATAATTTTACCATAAACAAAAAAAATTTTTGACTTACCTTTAAATAATAATTATAATTCGGAATAGTGAAAAGACTAGGTTTAAATTAGTTTTAAAATTTTTTATAAGAATATTAAGAGTATAAATAAAATTGGATACTAGGAGAAAACAATAATGTTCAATAGAATTATCTTTGTTAGGAAGGATAACTCTGATCGTGGTTATTTTATGGAAAAGAAAAAAGATCTGTTAAGAAAAGGGAAAAAGCGATGATATATCTTTTTTTGCAGCGATTTTTGCAATTATAAGCCCGGATTAGCCAGTTTTAAGTTTACTGAATCATATTAAGATGGTTTTTAATGTTATGTTTTATAAATAGTTTCGTGTATTAGCATTGAAAGTGTCTAAAACAAATCACAGACGTTCAAGCTGTACTTATGGTCATAAAGTTTAAAAATATACTTACTTGAGATTCAATCCTGAAGTAAAACTGTTTTTCTTAGAAATTCTATTTAATAAATTTGATTAGATATAACAATCATAAATAATATAAGTATATTGAATAATACCCACAAATCTACTTTAAAAGCGTATAAATAAATCCAATCTAGGAAAAATTTTGTAGAAAAAGATTTTTCTCACAAATTAATCACCCATTCATATTCACATATATAATTTATTATCGTATTTGAATATCTTTTTATTACATCGAATTCAAATTCATAAATAATTGTCTAGAAACGAATTGATATTGTATTATTTAATTTTGATTATCAAGTTTTATCAAAAGACGGATACATACGTATAAAGAATAATACATATAAAAATACAAATAGAAAAAAAATAGAAAATTCTTCCATAGTTGAGTTAGATCTCATATAATCGCAGCATCAATTCAAGCTTTTTATTAATTTAAATTAGTTAGAAAAATGGTTGCATCATTAAACTAATTCAATTATAAATACAAAGTCTTATTATTTTTGAATTTTTTACGCACGAAACATTTTAAATTGCTTTATTATCCTCTCAAAATAGTTTTTAAGCTACTCGGAGTGAAACTATCAAATTTAAAAATAGAGACAATCTAAATATATTACAGCTAATTTAAAAAAAACGAATATGATTTTTATAGATGATAATTTTTTAGTAACAATAATTAAATTTAGGATATAGAAAGCATGATTTTCAACAGAAAAATTAATAATGGCTTTAGAAAGTACATACTAAAAGAATATTATACCACCAGGTCTCGTGATTACATATTTTTTGAAAATAATGAGTTCTGAGCATTTGGATGATTTAAAAAAGTACTAATGTTTATAGCTCAGAATTGAATAAATATTTGATGAGTCTTTCTCAAGGAGAGTTCTAAATAGACATAATCAGACTTTGTTTAAATTCGAAATTGAAAAAAATCGTCACAGCTGATCTGTGCCGCAATGAACCAGTCGATCATCGATCTTCGATGGTTCCTGAATCGCGATTTCACATCCTAGCTGCATCATATAAATATTTTGTCATCCGTCTCAATTGACATACATGTCACAGCAGGAACAAAAAAATTATTTGAATTTTTGGATGACGATTTTTATCTTCAACAGGCGCTGAGAAGGTCTGAAATGTGCCTAAACGCATTTCTACATTTACTTGAAGACCCACCTTCAGGCTCGGATACATTACTTGAAGGTTCAACCCCGTTCCCTTTTTTGCCTTTATTCCGGTAGACTGGTCAATGACAGACCGGTTATTTCGTCGTTTCTGGTCAATTATCGTATTTTTATTTTCCAGAGAGTTTATTAAACGTAATTTATAATTAAATTAACGACTAATAAAAAATATTCAAAAGGTTAAATAAACATTAGAAAAAAATTTTTCAACCGTCCCATCTCCGCCACTCTAGCAGCTTCATATCCACTGGGAATTGGTCCAAGGGGGCTGGTGAATCACTTATACTTTGCAATATAAGTGTTCTGGGCACGCGTATGCTGTTCAAAAATTTGGCTGTTTCCAGCTCAATATTTTGATCGGCTGTGCCAGATCGAAGCTGGCTCATAGATTGTTTAGACTCCCCCCCAAGGAGTTTGCCAACTAGCCCCAACCGGGCTTCGTTGAAATTCGAAAGTAAATTTTTTTCGTCAGAGCGGATCGGCGTCGGTATGAACCGGCCGATCGTCGTTGTTCGGTGATTTCACCACCAATTGCAGCTCAGAAGTATGTGGTCGACCGTCTCAGTCACACACAAGTTGCAGCAATGGCAAAAAAATTTTGAATTTTTGGTCGAATATTTCCATGTTCAACAGGCGTTGGGAGGTCCGGAATGATCCCATTCGCATTTTTCGAATGCCCTGAAGGCCCAGTTTTAGGTCCGGATACATTGCTTGAAGGTCAAACATGTTGCCTTTTTTTCCGATTTTCCTGTTTACCGTCCATCGGTAGATGACAGACGGTTATTTCGTCGTTTCCGGTCAACTATCGCGATGATATTCTGACCGTTTGAATCTTGGGAGCAAAATTTTTTGATCCTGCGGGCACTCCCGGTCACCCAGGTGGCCATGCGGGCCTTCATCGGAGCCTTGATGAGGTCTGCCACTTATGGTATGCATGCTCACGGGCTGTGGTGGTGCGCATGAACACTGAGATTATGCCCAGTTCGTCCCTGATGCGCTCCATTGACGCTGATTTTCTGAAATTGAAAACCACTCGGTTTGCCTTGTCAATTTCTGACTGTATGGGTTTCCATCTGGCTTCGCTCATGCCAAATATCTCCACACAGTAGCATCCAATCATCATTAGAGCCAAATTGATGAACTTTATTTTTAGTGCTGTCAGCACATCAGTTCGTTTAAAGAAGCTGTATGCAGCGTATACAGCCTTCCTGACCTTGTTCTTGTTTTTCTTGATCGTCCCATATACATCACACTTGCTATTTATTATATAGCGCAAGTAGGTGTACTGGTTGGTGGAGTCGGCTTTTTGGCCCTGCAGGGTCATATCAGTAGTCAACTCCCCGCTTATAGTCATTATCCCGCACTTGGAGGCATTCACAGCCATTTCCCAAGTGTCCGACCATTCGGTTATGGTGTTCAGTGCGATTTGTAAATCGGCTGATGATTCGACCAATAGCACGGCATCGTCGGCAAACAGTAATCCAGGTATGCGTGAGTTGAGCCCAGGCACCCGCACACCTGGTACGCCCTTGAATATATCGTTGATGAAAAAATCGAAGAGTATCGGCGAGGCTGGGCACCCTTGCCGCACTCCACAGAGGTATTCGGTGGGTTTGGAAACTTCATTCTCAACTCTAACGGCGATTTTCGAGGCATCATACATGCCCTTGATCATATTGA
>LSSN01000942.1:2525-31649 GCA_001970855.1 Smittium culicis | reverse complement strand
GAGTTTAAAGACCAAGTTAATTCTTTACAGTAGAAATTATTGATCTCTTGGCTAATTGCACTTATTACATTTCCTTTTCAACCTTGGGCTCTATTTGTATTTTCATGTAAGTTATAGATTCTAATTACCTACATTTTCACTTATAGACATTTACAAAAGAAAATAAGGAAAAAGTCAAAATTTTTTACTGTTGATAAAAATCCTAGCTAAATATAATATCTAAATTGCATTAAACTCGGTTTGCATTTTTGAAACGCGATCAAATTTCTATACATAATCATAAATGTTGAGAGCTGCTGGAGTGTCAAATAAGCCCTTCACCATTCGGAGTATGCCTAAGATATACCAATCGAGGATCCCATACACTTTATACGCTCAAAAAAAACTATTCACAAAAGATAAATATATTTTATTACATGGGAAACCGTTAAATAATGCTCAGTTGAGATTTAAACATTTCAATAATGAAAGCGATGAAATGAACCTAACTCATATGACAAGAATATTCGATAAAACAATTGAGAGTCTCGAAAAAACTGTAATAAATAGATCTAAATATAGTAAATTCGAACAACAAAAAAATAACTCGAATTGTGATTCTATAAAAGATTCAAAAAAAATCTATACCCGTGATTTTTATATGAGTAAATTATTGGAATTCACTCAGCTAGGTGATCTGCAGTCCGCTTTTAAAATAGTAGATGAATTAAAAATAAGCAAGAATGTTATATGCGATCAATCAAACTTAATTTTTTCTTCAAATTATCAGAGCGAATCTGATAAAGATACGATTCTAATAATAAATGATAGCAAACTATTCCAAGTTTTATTAGATACAGCAAAAAACTCAAATGACACACAATCAATATTTTATTTGATAAGAAAAATTACAAAAGAATTTAAAGACAGCTACAACCCCAAGTTTGCAAAAATTAATCACAAAACTATTACTAGGCTACTAGACATTTTGACAGATAAAAAGTTTAATAGTCTGCCACATAGAACCTATTGCGGGAAAAAAGCTATATTATTGCTAAAGAGTTCCGGTTATAAAGATGAAATAGATATCTCTTTATACACAGAGAGTCTATTATCTAAAATTATCAGAGTATGTGCCTTTATTTAGTATAGTATGTAATTTTATATCGATTCTTATTCAAAAAAAGCATAAATTATTCCTGATTCATAATATTTAAATAACCTTCGGTCATTATATTCATCAATATAACGTATGTTTATTTAAATATAGGCATACGGTTATGCAGAAAACAAAGAACGCGTCAATTATATTTACAGACAATTATACGGAGCAGAAACTTCAGATGCGATAAAGGCGGAGCTCGTCATAGCATTCGCAAATATTTTGGATCTAAGTAAAGCAAGAGAGATTTTAATCTCTCTAATTCCTGGAATCATCCAAAAAAAAGGCAAAGATTTTGCAATAATTTTCGAAGCTGTTTGTAGTGTAGCTAATTGTATGTCTGAACTAGGTCACTTGGAAGAATCGCTAGGATTCTTGGAAAAAGTACTGATTAATAGCCAGATTTCCAACTCTGATTTAGAAATGATTAATATAGACATCATTTCAATCAAGCTGCAGTTTTATGTTAACTCAATGAAGTGCATGGTTCCTTTCACAGTATTTTCAGAAAGATTTCATAACTCGGCTACATTTAAATCCTTATGTTCTGGGAGTATAGAGCGAATGTATGAAAATGAAAATCTAATTAGCTTGCTTAAAAACGGCTGGAAAAAGCTAGAAATTGAATCAGAAAGATCTCCCTCACTTTTGGTCTCTGAAGGAGTTAGTAATCAGAGGAATCGCTTTGAGCAATACAAACTCCTTATGCAATGTAATGCACTTGGTCTCTTAGTATTTCCACAAGACTTTGATATCGATGATGTCAACAAATACTTCAATATTTTAAGGCGATACATGAAATTAAACCAGGCCGACTACATTTTTTTACTTTGGACTTGTGCTTTGTACCCAAATTATAAATCTCGCGTTAGAAATACCTGGAAAAATTCCCTATTAGGTAACGCGCTTAGTACCCTTAAAACAGGGACAATTTCTAATAAGCTTTTTTTGCCAGCAATGATATGCACTCTTCCGATTGGATACTTGTCAAAAAACTCTAAATACAGCATCCTTAGCTCAGATCGAGAAGTTAGTCGAGCATTTATTGTATCGACACAAAAATCTATGTTCAGACCAAAATTACCCTTTAATAAAGCGCTTTTAGAAGTCTCAAAGCTGACTTCAAAGCATAGGATTCGATGGAGTAGGCAAATGCACTTTGTATTTTTGTGGTCAGCTAGTTTATCAAATAGTTTTGATATATTCAAAAGCCAGTATCAAAGATTGTCAAACGTTGTTAATGAGTTTATTTTTAAAAGATATAGTGTGCTAGATACTCCAGCCGAAGATTTAGTAACTCGGTTTAAAGATAATAAGTACTATCTTCAACTTTTTACCATGTGTGCAAACGACTTTAGGTTTTCAAAATTTGCAATAGATATTATTTACAAGGAACTAAAAGATGGGATAAATAATACTAAAGTTTCTCCAGGCTTTGAGAAAAGATCTTATTTGACAGTACCTGTTATAGTATCTATTCTGAATTGTTGTGCTAGTGCTATTAGACGAAGCTACTTAGCTGTTGGCGAGAGTGTAAATGACGAAAAAGGCCTGAGTCAGCCCGAAATTTATACCGACGAAAGTTTGCGTGTTTATCGGCAAGAAGTATTCAAAGTAGTTCTTGAGTTAGTAAATGAATCGAGTTTATTGGGCTTGATTAATGACTGGAACATTGAAAAGGGCGTTATTAGATGCTGCTTTGCTTTTCAGGATGTTGGAAATAACAAAGCTGGCAGTGAATATGAGATTATTAAAGAGGGCGAGCTTATGCTGAGCAAGTATATTGAAAAGAATGCGAATAGTGAGATAGAGATAGAATCAGAGATCTCCATTCCTACATTCAAAATGATCCTTAGCTTCTATTCTCAAAACTTGGAACAACTTGTTAAAGTGTTGCGTGTTTATTTAGAGTCAAAAGAGGTATATTCGGTATCAGAGAAGTTTTTATCTTTGGTATCAGGGCTAGTTTCAAAAGAAATCGTGAACAAGACTTCATCATCGAAAGTTACTAGCAAAGCAGAATTTTCTAAAGTATTAGACCTTAGTTATTTTGAAATTGAAATATTGTTCTATTTATCAAGTGCTTTTCTCCAAGAATTTCTACTCGGAAGATCTGAAAAACCTTTAGGTAATCTGAAAAATTTTATTGAAATTCATTCAGTAGCAATCGAAGCGTTGCTAAAAAAATCGTCTATATATCATAAACTTTCCGTTTGGGAAACTGAGTCAACGACTATATCAAGAAAATTAATAAATTTATTTTTCGGAACTTATAACCCTTCTAATACCAGTGACAAGACTGAGCTTTGTGGTAAATACCTAAGCGAATCGTTAGAGAAACTTGACAATGGCACTATCAGTAAAAGTGGCTATGAATTTAAAATTTTGGATCATCTGTTGAATATTATGGATAAATTCTTATCAACAATAAAGTCTACTAGTGAATATCCAAACCAAGACTTTATTAAATTACCCCCTTCATTTGAAGATAAAAATCATCCAATAGTACAAGCAAACTGCCCCGAAGATTCTTTAGCAACAAGCGATCAAATCTTTGCAAACATATTATTAAGAGGTGAAAGTAATGTATCTAAAAAGTTTTTGAATTTAAAGTTACTAGAACTAACGCCCGAATGGTCAAAACAGCTCATAGTATTCAAGGAATCGATTTCAAGCAGTGATGGGAGCTTATCAAACTCAGCGGTAATTGAACATATTAAAGACAAAAATTACTCTTATTTGAGCAGCTATTTACAGCTATAAGAGTTACACTATCTAGTTATGAACTTGACAGCATTCATGAAGTGAAAATAAACGATTTAGTTGTATTTATTTAACTAAATAGTTGATGCATGATATAAAATCTTGGTTATTGAGAATTCATATTTTTTTTATTCATTAGAAATGCTAGGATACCTTTACTTAATCAAACATTATTATTTAGAGCTAATAAACATGTTACATTTTAACCCATTCACGGGCGGTAGACTATTTTTGATCTACCTAATATAGCCAACTATATTCAATTATTGTGCTATATTTCCGAGGCCTTATGAATTATTGATTTATCATATAATATAAGCAAATAATATATACACTTATAAATCATCAGCGAATCAATAAATTTTTTTTTTAAAGAGTGTTGGACGGGAAAGGGTTAAGTATCACATTTCACCCAACAAGGCCCCAATCCTTTCAGTTACTAGGATAGGCTCGATATTTTTTAAACATAGCTAAAATTATCTATTTTATCTGCTTTTAACTATACATGTGTTGAAAGTTTTATGACCTAAAAAAATTATAGGGTGTAATTTTTTTAATTGATGTGCGTACATTGAACACAGTTATTACATACCATTTCAATCCTTGGATTGTTATTCTATCAATTAGCAATTAAAAAAATAAAATTTTAACAATGCTAAAACAAATATGTGAATACGATTATAAATGTAAAATAACTATTATTTAATAATCTTATATATAAATCATATATTATCAAATCTGAAGTTAATATTCAAGTCTGTTAATAAATGACTAAATATATACGAGTTTGGCATAAAAAAAAGGTAGTGGTAGAAAAAAATACTAAAATATTGGTGTATAATTTATTGCCTTATCCTACACATTGGTGAGTAGTAAAGAGAGTTTAAAAAAAAGCAAAAAATAGGTAGAAATAGAAAATTATGAATGTACACTTGATCTTGAGGTAAAGATAAATGGAGCCTTTAAAAAATTATTGAGAAAGCTTGGCTCTAAGGATATTGGCGAGTTTTTCACCGTCAGCATTGAATTTTCTAATACCGTCGCTGAGTTTTTCAACAGCCATCTGGTCTTGGTTGTGTAACCATCTGAATTCAGCTTCATCAAGGTGGATTTTTTCAATTGGGGATTGTTTGGATAGTTCAGGAGACAATTTGCGTTCCAAAGTAGCTTCTTCATTTTGGAGAGCCTTGAGGAGATCAGGGCTAATAGTCAAGTAATCACAGCCAGCTAGTTCTTTGATTTCACCGACGTTTCTGAAGGAAGCTCCCATGACAATGGTGTTGTAACCGTGTTGCTTGTAGTAGTTGTAGATTTTCTTAACACTCAAAACGCCTGGATCTTCAGTTTGGGAATAAGTAGAGCCAGTGGAAGCCTTGTACCAATCCAAAATTCTACCTACGAATGGGGAGATGAGAGTGACACCAGCTTCGGCACAGGCAACAGCTTGGGCGAAAGAGAAGAGTAGAGTCAAATTACAGTGGATACCGTGTTTGGTTTCGAGTTCATGGGCGGCTTGAATACCTTCCCAAGTGGAGGCCATCTTGATCAAAATTCTATCTTTGCTGATGTTTTGAGCTTCGTAGAGTTTGATAAGTTCAAGAGCTTTGTTGATTGTGGCTTGCTTGTCGAAAGACAATCTAGCATCAACTTCAGTTGAGACACGTCCTGGAACATGCTTCAAGATTTCGACACCAAAGTTGGTAATTAGCTTGTTGGTGGCTACTTCGACTTGTTGGTCAATGCCAGAAGCATTGTTTTTGGCATATTGTACAGCTTCATCCAAAAGATGAGCATAGTCAGGCTTGGCACTAGCAGCAAGGATGAGTGAAGGGTTGGTGGTGGCATCAGTGGGCTTGTATTGAGCAATAGCTTCAAAGTCACCGGTGTCAGCGACAACAACAGTTTGGGTTTTAAGTTGATCCAAGACAGAAGACATTTTTGAGAGATTTTAAAAGCTATGAATATACTTTGTTTTGTGTACAGGTTTTATAATTCTAAATGTTAGGGAATTTACTCAGCTATTTATATTGAATTTTTAAATTGGTTACGCTATACTTTCAACTATGAATCGTTCAAGCATGTTATCTTTACTCTTTATTTGATGAGTAATGTAACTCTCCACAAAGCATTAGTGAAAATCGATTGGATTAACCTTCCGTTTAAGCATGATTTGAGTCTTAACCTATCCAGCAGTAAATTTGATTTGTAATCTGAAAAATAGCGCAGATCGCAACTATCAACATTTAATTGGTCCTTTATTAAAGCTTAGTTACTATAATTGGGATGTAACTGAAGGGACACAATCTAATTATATTTACTTTATTGGCTACTGGTAATTATAAATGCGCAACTCAAATTTAGAAAGCTTAGGAACAATAATTATATCGATTGATCCCGATAAACTAATTATATTTCTGATTGGTAAGCCGCATAGCTCTTTCCCATCCAATGAAAATATTATCTTTTTCGCACAGTAGACTATTTTTAATCTACATAATTTAGCCAACTGTGTTCAACTAAAGTACCTTAATTCCGAGGCCCTAAGAAATATTGGTATACTGTAAGGTTGCAACAAATAATAAATTTACCTTTAAACGATAAACGAATCAAACAATGCTATTTCAAAGGTGTTGGGTGGGAATGGGCTAAAACATACATAGATTGATTCGATTATCATTTATAAATATTGTAAACTATTAGCTGATAGACCCGTGCAAACCAATAATTGTATGATCCGTAAAATTAATTTATCTATATTGAACTCGGTTGGCTATATTTGGTAGATCAAAATCAGTCTACAGCCCAGGAATGCATTAATCAATGAATTAATAATCATTAAACGCTTTAGTAAGATTCATATAGAAATTATTAGAATGTTAATCTGGTAAAAACTGTTTAAAAAGCTAAAGTTTGCATAGTTAAAACTTAGTCTTGTTATAGCTTTAGTTTACATTAATAAATAATTTTAATTCATAATACTTACCCTAAATTTTAATAATTAATAATTATATGTATATTAACGCAGTGTAGAATCCGAGGATATGTAGCATGACCAAGTATCCTTGCATATATGCTTGAGATAGTTAGCTCTGCCATCGCAAGCATAATCGGCTTGATTCAAGTTTAAATTATACCAATAGTTTCAATTATGCGAGTTTAATACATAATTACATTTAATTCGTACCTAAAAGAAATGAAAAAAAATATGCTTAATTTTCAAACTTATTTTTAGTCGAATTTACAATTAGCTAGTATCATTCACTTTATATTTGCATATAAAAATATATGGATCTCGTTCGCTAGAATATGCATAAAGTTATGTATTTCGGAGTATTAATTGAACAAGAGCTATTGAAAATTTATCTAAATAAACAAAGATATGCTCAAACTGAATTTTTTACTCAGGTGATATTTATACAATTTTAATTCCTGGTTTTTATAATATAATTATTTTTTTACAGCGTAAAATTTTTATTGATATATATTTTACACTGAATTCAGTGTTATGAACTAGATAGAATATTTGAAAATGTTTAAAATTTTTTTCCTTTCTATTTCATACCTTACTTTGAATTTGATTTTGCCGCTATTTTTTATTAATTAGAAAAATCTTGAACTACTCATAAGTTTTTCTAATATTTAATATTTGATAAATAATTATAATAAACCTATTATTTGATTCATAATATAATATACAGTTTATTAAAAGTTGTGCCGAGAGTTTTTTTCAACTCAAAAAATATCTACTTCCATAAAAGTTTAATCAGTGTCTACAAAGCTGGGTTATTTGCTAGCAAATATTGATAAAATACCATAAAAGCATTTTTGGACTTGGTTCTGGATAAAAATAATTCAACTTGAGCAATGCTAATTATTCATGCTGGATCGAATGAATAAGAAAACTTCAACTTATTGGCATTGAAATAAATCAATTCTTTATTACTTTTTATTTTATCATAATCTTAAAAATTGATTTCAATTTATATCACTATTATTATGTATCTAATAGGTAATATTAAACTCGTTCACAAATAAGCCTTTCATAATAAATTTCTCAACTATAACAAAAGTTCTATTTCGTTAATTATGATTCATTTTGAATTTATTATAATGCCATTGCTGTTTATAAAAATAGGAAAATTCGTCGAAAATCATACCAGCTCAAGTTAAATCTAAAACTTATATTCAAATTGTGTAAATTTATAATTCCGTTGTTATTTAATTCATTAGTTGTCGTAATTTTCAAGTATAGAGTAAAATACCTTTTACGAAAAGTCTGAAATCAGTCTCATTTTTTAATGTGACATTTCGATCTATTATCACCTGGAATTAAATACCAGTTAAAAAATTAAAATTGTAGAAACTGTTTTTTTTTCTGCTTATTTTGTACAAATTTAAAAGCATGGTTTAAATCTAATTATATGGTAGTTATAACTTGAAAATGTATCGGGTTGTTAATTTTGATAGCGAAACTAGAATAATACATAGCACCTCATTTAAAGTTTGCTTGAACTATAAAAAAAAAATTATTAGAAGAACAGGCAAGAAATGCTATTCCTTATTCTATTTTCAAGTCCATATCAATGTTAAGTTAGTTTGATTTAAGGTCATAGAACAAGTTATATAAACCAACCATAGAAATTTTTTAGTTTAGTATCACTTTTTTAAATTTTAAAACTATTATCAAGCATGAAAAGAGATAGTTAACATATCATTCAATATTGATGAAAACATATATTTATACACATATTTACAAATTACTTTTTTTTCGAATGATAATAGGGATAATATTTACTTTGAAACCTAGCATAGAAATGTTGATTATATTATATATTTCGATATGCTATACATTGTCATTAAGGTTTTTAAAAGTGTAATTTTATGATAATCTAATCCATATTAATACCAGGCTAAGAAAAAAATAATTAATACGAATCCCAGTTCAAATATATATATCCATTTAAATCGAATGCAATTATAAAATTTTAAATTAAATGTTTAAAAATTCATTTAATATATGACTGACTCTTTTTATATTGGCTCCTGAAATAAAAAATGTAACTATCTTAAAAGTCAATTGTACTTGATTTCACGATGATATTGAACTAATTCTCCAATTTTATGAAGCGCTTAGAGCAGCTGTGGATTGTTAGATAATAATTTTATGCTTTATTATATTTTATTCTTTAAATATTATTTTTTTTTTATACATTTTAAGTATCTTTAATTTAATAACCGTGACAAAAAGATAAAAAGTCTAAACTAGCTGCAGTTAACTTTTTTATGTAATTTTAAAATTTAAACGAATTGATAAAATTAGATTTATCTCTATATTAATATTTTAATAAACTAATGAAGAATAAGCATGTTAGGTTTCACTAATATTTCTTTAAAATTTTGATAGTTTTGGATTCACGATTATTCCATTTAATTAATGGTATCATTGAATTATAAACTGATATGCAAATATAAAAATGATTTATCATTAATTCTAAATTTTTAAATTGAATATGGCATTATAGAAAAAAATTCTCAACATAGTTTGTAGTTTATTATTTTAATAAAGCTAATCCTATGCAGTCTAACGTTTGTGTAAACGTTTTTTCCAATTATTACTCTAAGGATAAAACGATAAAACTATGTCATTTATTAAAAAAAACATCACATTACTTTACACGAAATTAGCTCAATCATCTTCTAAAGGCGAGAATATCAGACGTGTTGACTTGATTGAAGGATATACTATGAAGCGATTTAGCAATATTGAATTTAGCGAATAACACTACCTAAAAAAAATAGCAAATAAAAGGAATAATTTCAACGTACTTTAGAATTACTATTGGGTTATACACATATAAATATTCAAAACCAGCCAATAATATTAATATTAATATTTACAAGAAATCTCTTATTCAGAATTTCTCAAATTACATTTTCAAAAATATATAATTTAACTTGCTAATACTGTTTACTACTAATACAATTATTTACTAATATTATAGCTTGCAGTTTATACCATTATTACTCACTTTTTTTTCACTGACAATTTAAATAGTTTGAAATACAGATAAGCCAATAAGATTTAATATTTTATAGGTGTTCCAAATGTAAATATCACTCTTTCATTTGTAAAATAAACTAGGCCAATAAAACCACATTGAAAGCATAAAATAGTACAATATCTAATAGAAGTATTAGAGGTAATAAAGCAATATACACATTTTCTGATATTGATATGCTTCCATATATATAGCTCGCCAATTTTTTAGTGCTATATAACTTATTCTTTCTATCAAGAAGCAGTTAAATATCATAACCTCTCGAGTTTATCGAAATTTAGAAAAATGAAATCGTCACAGTCTACTCTAAATTCATTTTTCAGAGACACTAAGAATATCGAAGCCAGAAAAAATATAGAAAGTTGCCAAGAAACTAAACTAAGTGAAATTTCTTCAGCAAAAAAAACTAAAACACATGGACTATATGCTGGCAAGAGAAAAATTGATCAAGTTTTCGGAGATATTTCTAACAAGGATCTTGTACAAGTCTCTCACAAACCCCTTTCACCGCGTATTTATAAGACAGATATCAGCAAGAATCCGAACTCGCCCATAACAAAAAATTTGAATGAGTTCTTTTCTCCAAAGTGCTCGCTTGCTACAGCTATATTAGAACCCCCTTTTCAAACAAATTCTCAGGATACGATAAAAAATAGCACTCTCAATAAAATCGAATATAAATATGATCCTAAAATTTTACTAAACAATAACTGTTCGCCTGATAATACTCAAAATATAGAATATATTGACAATCGAAATATCACATCCCCTCCAAAATCCTCAAGCGTTCATGATTCTGCATTTTACTCGTTTAATCATTTTTCTCGGTGTGATTCAAACACTTCATCTCATTCTCACATCCATCAAGCAATTCAAGATGTTAATCACAGCTCTCTGTCAACCGAATATTTAGAATTAAATCAAATGGAAAAAAACTTTTCTTTTCATAGATTAGATACTTATAATAAAAAGAACACTTTTTCAAAATATCTCAGATCAAGCAAGGTTAAATTATTTAACTCCGGTGGGTGTAAGCACTTTATATATTTCATCGTCTTTTATTATTAATATCCTGTCGTCTCTACTTTGTAATTTAGATAATTTTAGCGCGCATAAAAGTTTTTCTTTTATATTGTGTATTGCTATCAACATTAATGATAATTAGATTTATCTATGTTTTCTTACCGTACAATATCGTCATAATCATGATATAGTAATCATAAACACACATATAATGAATCTAAACTCTTGCCATATACTACTTGTAGATGAATCTATAAAGAATTTTAACACTTATATCAGTAGACCTGATCGAGTAATATACAACGAAATTTTAGAATCAAACCTAGAAACAGCGCAATATCATTCATTGCCAACATATTGTACTTATAGCAATGGATCAAGCTATGGTTTACATAAAGCTGCTTATTCAGACGAATCTGGTTACATCAATTTATTTAACACCTCACCCTCAAGGCTAGAACCATTAGACTACCATTTTGATACCAGCCCCTCAGGACTTGTTGATGAACTTTCACAAAAAAATTCAGTGCAAATAATTAGTAGGTTTAAAGCCCATGAAAATTCAATATTCTGCTTCAAGTTTTCGATATGTGACAAAAAAATAATATCAAGCTCAGCTGATTCCACGCTCTCAATAACTGATTTAGAAACATCAAAAAAAATTTTTAGTTTCAGAGGTCACTCTAATACTGTCAGAACTTTGGATACGCACCCATCAAACCAAAATATATTTATTAGCGGCGGACGTGATGGAAAAGTTTCTATTTGGGACTCACGTTTAAATAATTTAAATTACGGAGAAGATGACTTGTTTTGTGTAAACCCCCTTTTTGAAATCCCGAATGCACATTTGTTACCGACATACGCTCCAACTAAATACAGCAAAGCTTTAAATAGCCCACTGAAAAAAACCCCGAACAAAAAACGACTTCCAAAGCCTTCTTTTGGCACGCCTCCTGGCATCACTAGCACTTTATTTTTGCCTTGCGGTAATAAAATTTGCTCGTCTAGCTCTGAAAATGGAATTATCAACTTTTTTGACTTAAGAAACATCGGTTCTAATTTAAAGTTATCTCATGATACTTTAAATCCTATAAGTCAAAAAGACAGTGCTCAATATGGAAAGACGGATCACAAATTAGACGATAGATCTAGAGGAGTTGCTTCTATGTCTCTTTCCCCAAAAAATTATAAATTATATTCGTTTTCTATAGATAACCAGTAATTCAATTATTTATATCTATTTATTATTTTATTCCTATATTGATTTATTCTCATTTTTAACATTAATTTTTACTGGAATCAAAATAGTATTTACTCTTACGACACAGTATCTCCTGGCTCACCAATTGAGATTCTTTCTGATCAATTATTATTCTGTAAAAATTTCTATTCGCAAATAAGTATCGATAAAAATGAGAGATACCTGGCTGCAGGTTCAAGCAACGGACTAATTCATTTATTTGATATCAACGAAAACAAATATAAACTTTATGATTTCAAATCAAAAATTTCTTCTTTATGCAGTGAATCTGATACCTATCTGCAAATTAAAAAATCAGATTCAATACTACATAACGGCCACTCAAATCAAGTATGTTCGCTTAGCTGGTGCCCCTGGCTTGAAACCGACTCCATAATAAATCACCAAAGAAATAATAGCCTTAATAATAAAAGATCCTTAGTAAATACTAATTTCTTTGGCCACCAGCTATTAACCTGCTCCGACGATTATACAGTCAGGTTATGGGACAGCTACACAGAAAACCAAAAGATAAAATCTCTAAATATTACAAAAAATACGCAACTTGCTTGTGGTAGCCAAACACAACATAGCAAATGGGGTTTCCAAAAAAACTAGTTAATTTTTTTTTTAATTTGCAGTAAAATAAAAACAAAACAGATAAAGACTTTACCTAAAAAAAAGCTCAAAAAAATGATTTTTTTAGGTACTTCATTTCACCTTTTTTCATTAGAAATAAAATCTTTTATTGTATGCTTAGGTTCAGATTATATACAACAAAATATAAACTAACAATATATTTTGAAATTAAAACATATTTCGAAGTATTCTAGGATCTTAGTGGTTAACTGGGAAAAAAAAAGTAAACATATATTATAATAATTTTAACTTTAGCTATTATATGGTTTTTAAACTATATGTAAATTAATCTGGAATATTTTCTTCCTTTAATGAGAGTATGAGTTTCAATATTAATATTTTAAAGTATAGAGATATACGAATATAAAGTCAATGACACTTGTTTTAGCTTCTTTAGACATAAATATTTATACATTGTTTTGAAATTTAAGTTATATAAAATTCATTCTTTTGTATTAATTTCATAAAGATATTAGTTCTTTACACGCTAATAAATATAAATGCGAAACCTATTTTTATATATAAAAAATTTTTTCGAAAATTCTAAAATATAAATCAAAATTGATTCATCTTTCTTGTTTCACGGTGTCGAAAATCATTTGCTAAAAAAACTGATAAATACTCAAAGAATTTTTTCTATAAGAATCTAAATATTTATGAAATTTAATACAGACTTATACGATTAGTTCTTTTTGGTTTTTTGGATTGGATGAAAAAAAATTCGAAAAAAAAAAAAGCAGCTAGTCTTTTTATATAATTTACTTTAAATGTTGTTCGCTAAAAGCTTAAAGCTATATAATAAATCATAGCTGCTAACTTGTTATTTTGGTTGTTTTTTGGCTACTTTACATTTTTATTCAAAAGATTATACTTTCATCTTTTATTTTACCTTTATATTAGATAGCCATGTATATCTAATAATTTAATAAAAAAAACATTTGCCTATTAAAATAGAAATCAATATAGTATATCTCCAAAAAACAATTTAGTATATTTTTATCTAATAATCTATCATTACCGTCGACAAACCCGCTTTAATCGAATATCTGGAAATTGAAATATTAGCCTTTTAAAAAAACAGACATTTAAAGTTAGATGATATTATAAAATAAAAAAATTAATAAAAATTATAAATTTATTGGTATCGCTTATAACTTAGAACGCCATCAGATATATATCAAATAAAGCATTTCGTTAGAATGAATGACAGTTTATATAGTATTTACAGACGTCTACCAGATAGTACCGCTAGAATCAAAAGAGCTAAAACAAAAAAGTCGAGAACCTCAAAAAATTCAAAAAAATACGCAAAGAGAAAACCAAAGTCAAAAATAGGCCTTGATGAAAATGGTGATTTGGCCAGAGAACTATACACGGGTAAAATACTTAAAATTAAAAGAAATATTGTTAAAAAAAGAACTAAGGTACGGCGAAGCTTCAACTTGCCAAAAATACCAGCTAATGAACCTATAAATATAGATTTTACCGCAGAAATTTTAAATAGATTAATAAAAAGGTCTAGCTTGCTTAAAAATTCAGGGGAAAAAATACACAATTCGGAGTATCTTGATATGTGGGATATTAGCAAAAGTGGTGATAACGAAAGAATTGTACAGATATTTAATGCTAATATGTTATCTGAAGAACGCTTAGAATCAAATAAATACCAAAAAAGCCCAACTAATAGCGAATTGTCTATTACCGAAAATTTTGTTAGTAAGCTTAATATGGTTAGTGCAAATGTTAAAGATGATATAAATATAACTCCAAAACAAAAGAATGACAATCAAAAAACAAATTTAAATGGCAAAAGAAATTTTGTTCGAACTAACAATGAGCACGGAGTTGAATCTAATGCAGCTGGTAATTATAAAATCAAAGCTATAAGTTCTGAAAGAAGCGAAATATTTGAGGAAATATTTAATAAAAGAAACATGAATAGAAATATACTTGAAAATAATGATATCCACAGAAAAAAAGTAAAATCGGATATTTATAGCAGCAGTAATTCTGAGAAAAGAGTCGAAAATATATCTAATTATAGCATTCCAAGCTCTCTTATGCTTATGCCAACAAAAATAGTAAAATCAGATGCATCAATGATAGTTGATGAAGACTTTTCATACTATATGAAACAGAATAAAAGAACCTCTAGATTTACACTATTAAAATCGGAAATAAGAATATTTCCTCATATGGCGTTATTAGCTCTAGTATTAAGTTTCAGCATATCTTTCATTTTAATTGTTGTCCTTTGGAACAGATTGTTGGTAGTTAGTTATGTTAGCTTTGTGCCAACACAAACTTTCCGAGATCAATTTGTTATAACTCAAAATACGTTCACTTTTAAAACTATTGCAAATATACAGGTCAGAAATAATAACTATTTTCCTGTAGATGTGATAGGCATAGATCAAAAGGTAAAAAAAAGTTTATTTTTTTCTATTATTTAAAATTTATCAATTTAAATATGATTGAACTTATTTTTAGTAAACCTTGTGGATCAAATATACTTTGTTTTTCAAATTCATAAAACATGTTAATATTTATTTTCATTTAATACGCTAGGTTAAAATTGCTGGATATGATGGCATAGTTGGCTCTGGTAACATCACACCTATAAAAATAAAATCACGAGAAATTGTATCAGTAAGTGCACCAGTTATCATTCAGTTCAAATTCATTGACCTACCAAGATCAATAACAAGAGACATATTGCAGATATGCGAAAATCCTGAAAAGAACACGTTTTCAAATCTCTTATTCTCCGATTTATCAATAACATACAGCTCGCCTATTGGAACATTCAAGATACCCTCAAAACGTTTGAACTTTGTTACCATCTGTCCATACTCGGTATTAAATTAAATATATTTACTCATATTGAGATTATCAAAAATTTACATTCTTTTCTATAAATTATATTCGATATATATGTAATTCTTTGATTTAATTTGTGGATAATTATGATTTTTTATATTAGGATATAGGATCAGTAGTTTTTGATGACATAGGGAAACTTGAAGATTACGTTCTAATTAACAATTTCTAAGCTTATTTCACAAAATAATTATATAAGAATCTACATCTATTCATATTGAAAAAAAGCTAATTAATTTTAAAAATTAATTAGATGAGCAGAACGGGAAAAAAATGTTTTTATATAGTGCTAAATTTACAAATAAAAAATGATGAATTTCTAAATTTATTTAAATTTTTAATATTTTTAGTAATGTGTTGTAATTATAAAATTTTATAATTACAATGATTTCTTCCTTTAAATAATTCTCAAAAAACCAAAAAATTAAAAATAACAATCCCTTTGAATCTTGCATTCAATAATTGAATAAAATTACATTTTACCGCATATAAATCGATGCACTTAATCTGGAAACCAAAGAGATCATATATCATAATAAAGACTAATTTTAGAATTAAAAAAAGCTACCAAAAAATAGAATATTTTTTATAACTAAATATTACACTACCTAGATTTGTAAAATATAGTTTAAACCATATTAATTCGTGTAGTCTATATTTTGAGACACGCTATAGCACACATTAATTTTTTATTACAATAATAATTTTCGTATATGAGCTTATTGGATTACGTATAGAACATGATGATCTTTGTTTCAAAGTATGGGTTTAATAGCCGTTAAATGGATAAATTTTTTAAATTCATTTATATAAGATGATAGAAATCCCTTATACAACTTGTATATAGTGTATGTCGATACCTCTGATAATAAGTATCTAAGCACTTCTAAATTTATGTGAAATTTTCTAAATATATTATTAAATTAATATTAGCATTTTTTTACAAAGTTTAGATCTCGCAATAATTATAATTCATATGCCCAATATATTTTGGTAGGTAATTAGCATTATCTCGTGTTAATATTTTTGCGAGTACAAATTAATTTAGCTTATTAGTCAATATTTATTTTGTAAATTGCTCACAGTTGATTCTTAAGGTAATTATTTTTGAGGAGAATAATTTATGTTTATTTTAATATGAAATAAGAGTATGAAATTTTATTAGTAATTGCGGGTAATTACGATGTTTCGAATATTTACTATATGAATAAAACCAAATATTTGACTACACTTTTTTTTTCCCCCAATATATCTACTGTTATGCTTACTTTAATTTAAGCTCGCTTTTGTTTCTAGACTGTTTCAGTCTTGTTTTTAAATTTTAATAATATTGATAATTTTTAAACCTATTATTTGTTTTGTTGTTTTATATATTTTATTATTTTTTGTGATCCTTTTTAAGATGATGTTAATTTTAAAGCAATCAAGGCTGCTTTTATACCTTTAATACTCAAACTTTGCGTTTGAGTATTCTTTACTAGCTATAATAGCTAGTAGAATAATAGTTAAAATAAAATGTTAAAGACAAAACTTTAGTAATGATAAACTAATATAATTAAAGCCACAATTATTTATATTTGCGGAATATACATTTACATATATGTTTACCCACACTACTTATATGTTTGAAATTGCTAATACTGATGCATTTATATTTATATTATATAATAGCACATGTATTACTCATTTCATAACACTACGATGACCGAGAGCCGTGAATCTTTTATTTTATTTTTATCTTATTTTGTAATTATGCTTTTTCATAACCAAATTAGTGAAAATTTACTAGAAAGAGCTAATTTTAATTATTCAAAAGATAATTTGACATCACTTTACAAGCTATTTTTACTGTTTTAATTTACTTGGCGAATAAAAAAAATTCTTTAAATTTCTATTGATGAATTTTTTTTGAGTTAGAAATTTTTAACAGTAGATGTAATATTTTACTCAATTAAACATTAAATAATTACATAAAAGTAAGAAATAATAATTATGTAAGTAACAATTTAATATCTATCTTTCTGAGATATAAGAGGGATAAAAAAGAGTAAAATTGAGATGTTCTCGAAATTTAGTTATAAAAATCTTGTTCAAACTATCATAAAAATTTTATCTGATAAATACATAAACACACTCAAAATTGGATTTAGTAAAATTGGATTTATAAAGTATAAGCTTAATTTAAAAAGAGCTGAATGTAAGTTATCTACTCACAAGCCATTTTATGCATCATATTAATACAAAATAACAATCATAATTTGTATACGATCGTATCATTACCCTTATTATGTAAAAAATGTAATTAAACCTAGTTATTATATTTAAATATAGAAAGTCTTTTATTACAGCATTAAATACGTAGTTGAAAGTTAAGATATATTACCACTATAATACACGCAATATTACTATACTGTTAATTTTTATAATTGGAAAAGCAGCTATTCCAAATAATAAATTTAAATTTAAATTTATTTATACATTTAACCAAAAATATGCAACAAGGAACTGAAAGCTAAGCATCAAATTCTAAAGGTTTAATTAATTTACTGTTTATTTTTGCATTTTATCTCTTACGTGTAAACTAAAGAAAATCTGAGCTTTTTTATCTATATGGCACCAATATGACACCCTTCACTTAACTTTTAATAAACTAAAAGTTCACTAAAAGAGTTATAATTGAATAATAATTCTTCAGATAACTATTTAAAAAATAAAAATGATGATTTATATACTCTATTTCAGAATACTAGCTCTATGAAATACAGATAATTTTCGCAAAAAATTGATTTCCGATTGCTTAGATGAATATTATTCAGCTCTCTATCAAACTCAAATCTATATTAGCCAAACACGCCTATTTAATGATATTTCGTCACAGGATGAATGAAAACACTGAAAAGTAAATTTCAGCGGATCCAGAAAACATTATTACAAGATCAATTAATTCTTATTTTGATATCAATACCACAATGGAAATTCAAGGGAGATTAGACGCAATTGTGTCGCAGAGTAGATACATCGCTGAATACAAGGAATTCTTATTTAATTTGAAGAGAAAGTATAAAACAAAAGAAAATGATACGAAATAAAGTGAAAAGGGAAAAAGTAAGCAACTCTATTTCTAATTTGATTTAATGTGAATTTTTTATTTTCTTTTTCTTTTGAATTGAAAGATGTTAACTTTTGGTTGATCAAAACTTACGAATAAAACTATAAAGAAAATTTATAGTTAATGAAAGAAAACAAAGCTTTAATAAAAATGTATTGTACACTAAAACAAAGGCACACATAATTACGAGGAAAGTTAAACTCAAGTATTAAGATTCAAACAAAGTCAAATTATACTAAATTGAAAAATTCTTGTTATAAAAATGTAGTCGTATAATTCAACCACTACCTTTATTTACGATTAAGGATTTTGGAATATAAGAATCAGAATAAAATTTTATATAGGATATTAAATTTGAATCCTTTGTTAAAGTGTGTAGAAACAAAGTAAAATAAAAGCTATTTTGAAAGAAAAAAAAAACTTGTACAAAAAATTGTTAAAAACGTTTGATTTTTTTTATTTAAGGTGAAGATTGCTTTAAAATTTACTTCAATTAAAATTATCAAAAATAAAGTTTTGGTTATTAGTTTTAAGTTCAGTAATTTTTACTCCAACAAAATAAAGTTATAATTCAAGAAAATAGAAGGAAATTAGTTTCTCAAAATTTGGGGATTAAAATTTCTTATCAAAACTGTGGACGCCCCTCCATTATTACTTTCTCTCTTTAGTTTATATACTGATTATTCCTAATCCCATTTTCATTTTTATACTTCACATAGGTCGTATTCCGTCGATAACTTTTCTTTTTTCTCGTAGTTCATTCTTTGTAATAATTTTATTTATTTTAATGTTAATAGTACATTAATAATACTGTAGGATAAATCATATTTCTTTTTAATTGTTTCTATTTGTATTTCTCTTTCTGGGATTTCGTGATTTCTAATCAACTAAATAGTTATTTTTCTTTATAAAAAGAAATTTGGTGTTAATAAAAAACTTTGCTTATAAGTTGATATTAAAAATAAATTTGGTGTCAATAATAAATCCGTTTTCAATAATAAAGTTGTTGCTAATGATAAAGTCATTGTAAATAATAAAATTGATTTCAATAAAGAAAATTTATTTTAATAAGGTACGATTTTAAACATCCTATTCATTACAAAGACTTGTAGACGTGCGCTATTTTAGCATTACTACAAAAATGACAGCCTAGCATACTTTTGAGGTTCGCGCTCGAAACATTATTATAAATAAAACTTTATAATGTTTTTTTTTAGTTTTAAATTTAGTTTTTATAACTACAAAATAAATAAGCTTCAAAATATAACAATGGTTAAAAAGAAGTAAAATCTCAAATCTCGTATATCTACATGCTAAAGAATTTTAAATACTGAAACTAAATCAAAACTTACAACCCTGATACTTAGCTTTTATTTTTATTACTTTATATTCGAACAGCTAAATTCTATAAATTCATCACACTAAAATCCTTAATTGAAAATAGAGGTAGTGGTATATTAAATTCTATCACAATTGCACTTTTTTCTTGTTACTTTGTATTTTATGGGTATTTTATAATGTTTTTTTTTAGTAAATAAACTGTAAGTGATTTGGTAGAGTACGTATAATAGTAAATTATATTTTTAGTATAAATAATACAAATATAAATTTAAGGCGGCAAAAAAACTGGAATACAGTTTATGAAAAATTTGAGAAAAGCAATCGAAACAAATTTACATCTTCGATTTCTTTTTAAAAAAATTTCCACTTTTTATACATTTTTTTGTTTGTACTGTAAACCCAAGAAAGTAAGTGTTATATACACAATTAATAATATATGCTATGATATTTTTATGGTTTATTTTTAAGAATTTAAACAATAACTGAAGAGCTAAAAATGCAGTCTTCCTCTGACTTTATATTTTATTTTCTTATTTCAATGTATGCTATGATTAACTTCATTAATCACCTTTCAATTATTTAATTTTTAATATAACATGAATTAGTCAGATTATAGAAAAGCTACTTATAGAGGACGAAATATTAAGAGCTCTTTCTACAGATAAAGTAGACTAGAAAGTTTTTGTATAAAGAGACAGTCTTAGTTGCCTTCTTTAGATAAAAAAAGCAAATCCACCAATTATATTTTTCGAAAAAGAAAAATCATCAATAATTATTTTACAAAGAACACCTTCAAAACAAAATGTTTAATTTTCCTTTGACTAACCACCTATCACCGAAAAAAAATAATATGTCAAGATCTGAGTTACAAGATTACAAGGCAAGTGAAGTAAAAAGTTATATTTACTATACAGATATATATTTATTACTATTAGAAAGTATACAAGATACTAGATGTCGAATTCAGACAGGAAAAACGTAACCTTTTTATACTTTTTCCGTTGCTTGGTTTTAGGTCATAAAACTCAATGAAAAACTAAAGAATAAACTAAAAAGAAAGCTATATAAAAGAAACCGTTTTATTACTGATCAAACTAGATTAGTAATCAAAATAAAATCGTTATCGATGTTAAAAAAATTTAAACATGTAAAATTATTACATAAGAAAAATTAAAAATCGATAAGAAATTTCGGAGATGTTCTAGAACGTTTCCTAACATTCTAGGACATTGCTGCTGATGATATCTGAATATTCTGGAACATTCTAGAAATTCTAGAAAGTTCCATTCATGACATAATATATAAAAGATAATTGGTACAACCCTTTTCATTGCTCTATATGAATATAAAATTATATCACCAAAACATCGAAAATGAAGATAAAGAGTGGATTAAAACCAAAAAATTTACTTCAAATTTTTTATATTTGTTTAATTAGATAGAGCTAGTAAAGTTATTGTGTAAATTGGACTCACTTCTATATTTTTATAAATTGACACTCAGATAAATCGATTAAAAGGAGATGGAGTTTTTACATTTATAACTCTTTATTCCGCCATTTATATGATTGTATTTATTAATAAATTAGTGCCTAGATTATTCCAGTTTCCATAAAAAACTTGTACTGCACAAAAAAAATTTATAAAATATCAAAATAAATATGGGTTTGCACTTTTGAAATACTTAACAGAAAAATATCATGGGTGAAACCTGTGACATAGGGAAACAATTATATCAAAAATATTGCTTACTAGGTGTTTCGATGGTTTTATTTGAACCAAAAAAATATGGATTATCCTAGATTTGCTTATTTAAAGTTTATACTTAATAATAATTCTTAATTCATTGTTTTAAATTGAGTTTATTTTTAATCTAAAATAAAAATTTACTCCCTAATAAAAGTTACGAAAACTACAACTATTTATAATAGAAAAATTATTAAGTTAAATTTTGCTGACAATTTAAAATTTAAATAAGCTGCTTACTCCTTCAGTATATTTGCATTTACTTATTGATTTTTTTTTTATTTTTATGTGGCTAGCTTCATGATTTAAAGCATGGCTTATGTTTTGACGGAGCTTCTTCATTTCCAAGCCCTATTCTATCAATTACATTATCTGTACTTTAATAAATTTAAGTAAAAGGACCAAGTCATATAACCGAGGATTAGGCTCAGTAATTAAAACAAAATTAAACTGAAATAAAAAAAGGGATATAAGAAAAAGGGTTTTCCACATTAAGGGATTTCCTTAGAGCATTTAGCTTAGTATAAACCATTTAATTTCTTATCCTGCTTTGTCTATTCCTAAGTAAAAAAAATAAAAAAACTATTATTTATATTTATTTACCAAGAATCATCAATTTTATTCGATTGTACTGGATATTACATTATTTATTAAATCTGAGATCCAATGAACTTTATTGATGTAGACAGTACCAATAATTATCAATGGAATTAGAAGGGAAGCAAAAAGTTTGAAGTCGAATTCTTCTTTATTTATAACTTCACCTGCGCGATTACAGAATGTGATTTTTGACTATATTCAAATAAAATATTTTTGGGTATTTGGAATAAGTGGGTTTTTTCCATGAATATAAAAATATAAAAATATAAAAATATAAAAATATAAAAATATAAAAATATAAAAATATAAAAATATAAAAATATAAAAATATAAAAATATAAAAATATAAAAATAATAAAATTTAAAAATATAAAATAAATAAAGCCCTATAAAAAACAAGTAATTAAAAATGAATCACGATTTTAACACGCTTTTGTTTATATAAATATGTGGAAGTGTAGAGCTGCCCAAAGAACTCTCTTTGGAATCTGATTCTATGCTTCTTATTCTTCTAGTATTTTCTGAAAATCATCTTTAAAAATTTAACCTTATTGAATAAAATTATGATATCAAGCAAAATTTGACTGATTAATGACACAATAATGAATACTTTAATAGATTAATTTTAATATAATAAGTATAACAAAATTCATGTCATAAAATTTGACATGAAACCAGAAAGGTTTAAAAACCGCATCAAAACGACCAAGAAACATCATTGAAAAAATAGGAAAAGTTTAAGAACAATTGAAACAAGGCTAAACTGAAGAATTTAGTATTTCATTTAAAAACTTTACTTTTTTTTGGTCAAGCTTAATATTAATAAAATCACTGTTAACAATCAAATAAACCTTTTATACCAAATTTAAACCTCTTTATTGTTATATTAAATATTAATCAAACTCTAAAGAAAAAATACATCCAATATCAACATAAGCCCTATGAGCATACAATCAAAAGAACCGAAGGTTTTGGCCGCAGTAGCTAAAACTTCTACGTATATATAAAACATCAGAAAAATCAATTCAGAATCTGGAAGTAACTGTGAAGCAACAGGAAAAGCTCAAAGTTTCTTTTGACTGCATAATTTTACGCAAGAAGGCTGATTACGCCAAGAAACATTCTTAATATACATGTGAGATTCTGTATGAAGAAATCACTTTAATTGTTGCTTATAATTATTGGACTGATTAATAAGAATTTGATGTTATTATTTGCGGAATTAGAAAGGTATGTTGATTTGTATATTTATTTATATCGTCTTGAAAGTATTAATTTTTTAAAAAAAATAAAGAATTTTTTTATTGGTCGATTATTAAATATAAAGCTTATCACTTTGCAACTCTTTAAGCATAAAAGCGCACTCTTCGTGTAAAATAATCCATTTATATAAATAACTAGACTAATATTTAACAATCTATATTAAGAATGACAATATTTGTAGCGTATCTACTGTATCTCTAGTCAAAAAAAAAAAAAAAAAACTAAAAATAGGGAAAATAAATAGAAAATTTACAGGCTATTTTTATTTAAAAAAAGAAAAAAGAAAAGTAAAAGAAAATGCTAAAAAGAAAAAAAAAAACTGGTTTGTTTCTTTAAAATGGAATTGAAAAAACAGAATTGCTAAATTTGAAATCTGAGCCACACCAATTGGGGCCAAGAACTTTAGAATTGAAATCTTCGTCTATAAAGAAGTTCTCAAAGCATGTATTTAAGTTGCCTGAATTGCTATTTCCGAATCGATCAGAAACCACTGAAGTGAATTTTTCTTGAATTCTCTGCAAGTATTCTAATGGGTTATTTTTCTTATTTTCTAGCCAGTATGTATCAAAATCTGGGTCTTTATAAGTTGGAGGTTTAAGTGGTTCGATAACAGTAGTTTTAGTTGACAACGGAGTTGCCTGTGTATTAGAAACCGAACTTGACAATGCAGATTTTTTATCGTGGTCATTTGTGAGAACTGATGAAGATTTATTGTAAATTTCATAAATTTTAGATAACTGACTATCGCCTTTGGATGGAGGTTTGTCATTTAATATTTTATTCGCAGCATTTAAAGATAATGGAGTATTAGAGTCATCAGGAATCTTAGTGATTGAAAGGTTGGGGGTGCTATTAACAGAGCTTTTACTAGAATCAGTAGCATCAATACTGACAATACTTTCAGTTTTCTTGATTTTGGTACCAGCGGTAATTTGGTTTGAGGGCGTGTTTTTAGATTTTGAAGATTTAGACTGACTAGGGTCAATGACTTTAGTTAATGATTTTGTAGCAAGTTGGTCTTTTTGATCGCTAGTTGATTGATTAGATTCAACAATCTGTGCTAATGGAACATTTGCAGGCAATGGCTGGTCAAGAAGAGCAGTTGTAGTTTGAGTTGGAGTAACGCTTGAGGATAATTTGGAACCAGTGTTTGCTGCCTTTTTACTGCCTTTTTGTTTAGTACCAGAGCTCTTGGCTTTGGTTTTTGTTAGTAATGCTTGCTTCTTAAATAAAGGAATGTCATCATCACTGCTTTCAGAAGAATCCTCACTGCTTTTATCTTCAGCTTTATTGGATAATGTGCGTTTTTGTGCAATAGTTCCAGGGGTAGAAGGCTGAAGATCAATACTTTTAGCACTACTATCAATCGAGCCTTTTTTAGCTTTAGGCAAGCTAGACTGTATAATTACAGGAGCGTTAGATGAATTTCCTGTTAATTGAGCTGAGCTACTATGAGAGGAATTTGGCTTAGGCGAATCTGGCACGCTGATAGGAGTTTTTTTGTTAGATTTATTTTGTTTGCTGGGTGATTGAGAGGTCTTTTGAGAAGAATTTGTAGATGTGGATTTGTTGTTAATATTAGATTTGACATCATTTATTAGAGATATGAGTTTTGTACGCATTGAATCTAGTTCAGTCCACTCAAGTAAAAACTCGTTTTTAATTTCGACTATTGATCTTTGAGCAGATAGTTTGAGTTTTGTTACGTCACTTTCGTTGGATATATTAGAAAAATTTATTTGTTTTAGTTTTTCTAAGTGATTTCTAGCTTCAATAGCTTTTTTACATGCAGCTAATTGATCTTCAAACAAAGATTTCATCGAGAGAACCTGAACAATAGTGTTTTCATTTTTTGACGACATGTAAACAATTGGCAAGACTCTTTCTACTTGGAAAAACATACGAGCAAGAATTGGGATAATATGGCGAATTTTTAGTTGATCTTCATCAGGAATATTATGAATCGGAGTTCTTTTAACGTGGAAATTTAGTATTTTTTGTTCAATTTCTTTAATTAAATTGGTGGCATCACTTGCAGAAATTCCTGGTCTAGAATTTGTAGAAGAACTAGTAGCGAGGCCAGAGTTATTTTTGTCGATACTAGCATTAGAGGCATTATTATTAGGACCGACGTTGCCATTGTTGTTGATTGAGCCAGATACAACGCTGTTTAAAGATTCATTTTCATTAAAATTTAGAGGCTGAGGTCTATTGCTATTATTAGTGCCTTTTTGATTCGGAGTGGAAATGCTATTAGCCGTAATGGGGCCTGAAGAAGGAATATTAGTGATATCCCTATTTGTCACATTTGAGTTATTGTTGGTTGAGCCAGCATATGGGGTTTTATTGAAAGGGGTAGTCGGGGCTTGGTTATTTATTAGGTTTTGGTTAAAATTTTGAGATGGGCTGATATTGATGGAGCTTCCACTTTGGACTGTGGATAATTTCAAGTTTGAATTTATATTATTGTTATCTGGGATATTTTGTAATGAATTTAATTCAAAAGCTGAGTTGCTGTTAGAGGGATTTCTATTGAGATCATTTTTAAAAATACTGCTATCAGAGTTAGAGTTTTTGTTTTTGGGGCTTTTTAGAGAAGTCAATTCGAGCTCCTGGCTTAAAATGCTTTGTACTTGAAGAATGAAATTTTTAGCGATATTATTAACTTGATCAAGGGTGTTTTGGTCTCCTTTTTGTTGAGCTGCAGAACGCATAGCGATTACTTGTTGCATAGTTAAATCAACTTTGTGGTTATTGATAATCACGCTAAAAACTCGAGTAGGGGGGATCGGGATGATTTCAGACATGGGTTTATCCTTTTGGCTAGAGGCTGGGGACATAAAATTTAAGTTCCTATTTGATAATAGCTCGTTGGGTTGGGCTGAAGTGTTTTGCTTGCCATTAGCTGCGTTATTGATAAATCCAGGGCTTTTCATTGTTTTATCATTAATTATTTGAGAATTAATTACATTTTGGCTGTTAACATAGTTACCAGAAGGATCAGCTGGAAAGTCAAGTTTGGTATTGGAATTCAAAGAGTTAAATTGTAAAATATTTGGGTCATTAGGGTTTAAATCTCTTTGTTGGGAAAGAAGTTGTGATTTTTGCTGTTGTAACTGTTGTAGTTGATGCTGTTGCAGTTGGTGCTGCTGAATTTGCTGAATTTGTTGTTGTTGTTGGATTTGTTGTTGTTGCTGAATCTGTTTTTGCTGCTGTTGTTGAATTTGTTGCTGTTTTTGCTGTTGTTGTTGTTGTTGGATATGTTTTAGTTGTTGAAGCTGTTGCAATTGTTGATTTTTAAGTTGCTGTTGTTGTTGTTGCTGTAGGATTTGCTGTTGCTGGAGTTGTAACTGTTGCTGCTTTTGAATAAGAAGCGGGTGTTGCTGTTGCTGTTGCAGTTGTTGTTGCTGCTGCAAGGTAAGTTGTTGTTGTTGCAAGGCCTGTTGTTGTTGAAGTTGCAATTGGGATTGCAATTGGAACTGGGCTTGTTGTAGACTGTTATCAGCTTGAAAATTATTTACATTGACAAGCTGGCTATTTTTTTGGGCTTGAATTTGCTGTATTAGCTTGAGTTGTTGGAGCTTTAATAGCTGTTGTTGCTGAGGATTTGCTTGTGGGGTCATTGCTTGGAGTCTTTTAAGTTGTTCAATATTTTGTAGGTACTGAGCGTTCTGGTTTTGAGCTTGGGCATTTCTTTGAATAAAGTTCATGTTCGATGAAGGTGATCCTAAAGGATTTTTCAAGTCGCTGGCATTAGGAAAGTTGGGATTACTTGATAAATCTAAGTTGTTTAAGCTCATATTAGATAGTTTAGGATCAGCTAAGAAATTTGTGCTTTGGCTCAAGGAGATATCGTTTAAAGGCTCAGATTCGTTTATGGATAAGGCTTTGTTCTGCATGTTGAGTTTTTGCTGCATAAGAAAGTTATTTAGCTGTGGAGTGTTTGTATTCTGATTAATTGGAGTTATATTTGCTATAGGGGCGTTATCTAGTAAAGTAAAAAAGTTTAGTTAAAAGGGGAGGTAAAAAAAATAAAGTTTTTACGTTTGATAAGAGTAAATATAAATTAAACTGAGATATGTTAAAGGAGGGTATTACTTTTCAAGCTATTTATTTTATTTTTGAGGTCATCTAGCTTTTTCACAAAAAGGGCTACGTAGTCTTGCTATTATATTTTTGTAGAGTAGGGCGCGTAGAAATTAAAAAGTGAGGGGAAAAAAAAAGTATAAGGGAATTTAGCATGATAATAGAGAGCGGACTTCAAGAAAAAGTAAAAGTAAGAATAGCATATATATACATATGATGGTTAAAGGTTATTTAAAAAACAGGCGAAATACCTTGCTATTTGCTTGGCTATATGTTTGGTTTTCAAAATTTGCGGCGGCGCTGTTAATGCTATCTTTGTCTAGCGAGGGCATACAAATTGACAACATTGAAGTCCTAAAAAAGTGAAGGGGGCGTAATAATAAGGTAAGTAAAAGTGAAAAGATTAAAAAAAATAAGGCAAAACAAACTTACATCCTTTGGAGTAGAGCGATGCGCTCATTATAGGTTAAAGTGTCTCTCCAAGAACCTCCGGCATTGTTCATTTTTTTGAATGAATGGGAGTCAAAACTAAAAGATCAAAATAATATCGAATTGTTTTTATTTTTAAAAAGCGAGCAGGCGAGATGAGTGGGTGGGGATATTGAGAATCAAAGATAAAGTGTATTGCGATCGAACTGTGGGTAAGTCGAAAAGAGAAGAGGATGAAAGATCGGGAAGCAGTTAAGAGAGCTTGATATTATTAAATAGTAAATAGACTAACGAAAAAAAAGACAGCTATACAGCGAGAAGTTTAGCAGCAGTAACTGATTAGGTAAATAAAGGAATGCTTACTTAATTTATTTTACAGAGCCCACAAATTAGTATACTTTTTTTTTTTTTCCAGAGAAGCTGATTTATTATTGCTGTAAGTTTTGGCAAAAGAGAAATTATTAAAATGCGCTGTAAAAAGAAATTAATTTGACGCCTATTTAAAGAGTCTACTAAGTCTACTCTTTCTCCCAGTTCTGGCCAATGAGTTTCGAATACTCCGAGTACTGGCTTTGAAGCACGTTTAGAATATTGCGCGATTATTGGATAAAGAATGCAAATTTAAGCAGCCTGAGAAAATCAAAATAATTAATCTGTCTATCCAATAGTCGCTTTAAATGATTTCCCTCATCATGATTTGCTGAATTTCCGATATTTTGTATCCAATAGCTTTGCTCTATTTAATTCAATTCATCTTATTGAATAAACACTTTTACTAAGGCTATCAGTATAATTACTGGCTG
>LSSN01000939.1:19588-38860 GCA_001970855.1 Smittium culicis | reverse complement strand
ATCTTATAAATTTAAAGCTTTTTTTAAAGGATAAATCTAAAAAAAAAGCTTAAAGAATAGAGTTTTTTTAGGTTGTTTTTTATAATTTTATTTATTTGAGAGGGAGGTTTAAGATTTAAAGACTTCCAAGATAATAGAAATAAGCATATAAAACTAATAAACTATTTAATTATTTTGGTGAGCAGGAAACTTTTTTCCATAGTGAAAAAAAGAGTGCGAGAATTTAAAAATATAAGGATCTGAAATCAGAAGGAATGATTAGTAGAGACGTTGAGGGGTACCCATGGAAGATTTGATGTAGAGGGATTTGACGTTTTGCCAGCGTTTCTTGAGGAGGGAGACCAAGAAGTTGACTGCCAACATGATGTTGGACAAGATTTCGTCTTCGGCCATCTTGACGTTTCCGATAGCAACGGCCAAGCACAAAACTTTCTTGAGTTGGAACTTGACGGTGGATCTGATTTCGTTAGCTTTGGCTTCCAAATCATCAGCGTGGGTGACTGGGGTTGGGAATTTACCAGCTTTGTGGAGACCAGGACCGAGAAGTCTTGGAATGAGTTTGATGAGGGACTCAGAGGCCAAGAAAGCATCAGCGGAAGCAGCGAGCTTCTTGACGAGCTTCTTGTTCTTGTTGAGTTTCTTCAAATCTTCGTTGGTGTGGACTGGGATACCAACAAGTTTGGCTTTATCGGCATCGTGAGCATCGGCGAGGATGGCAACGGACATTTGTGGGCGTGGGATGTATGGGAGCTTGACGGTTCCACTGAAACGCTTGTCTCTTTGTGGATCGTAGTTCTTGAGACCGATTTGGAGTTCAACGGTTTCAGTGAACTTTCTCTTCTTATCAGCTGATCCTTTAAGGATGATTTGTACAGATTCTCTGACTGCGGCGACTTGAATCTTACTTCCACTCATTTTAGTTTGCTTTTGTTACTTATAAAAAAAAGGTGGGAATAACCTATGTGGTAGAAAATAAGAAAGTTAATTTATTTTGTAATGTCGGAAGTTGGTTTCGAAGGTTCGAAATAATGTGTGGTCCTTTATGTAAATCACTAAAATGACGGCCATTGTCGAAATATTGGTAGCAGTAATTATAATGTATTTACCTTGACTCGTAATGAAATACTAATAATAGTAAAAAGAGGGATTCATACTCTTGATATACTTTTAGTATATTGATTAATCGCTTTTTTTTTTTTATTTGATTCCTTTTTTTTTTTTCTTGTTTTGAATCTTCGATTTGTTGAGTTTAAAGATTTTTATTGGCAGTTATAGGCTAATTATTAGTTCTACTTTCTATAATCAATTTATATATCCGAATTATTGGGCAATGGCTAATTTGAGGTTTTAAAAGTCCAATGATTAGTTTGATGTTTAATTGTGATGAGTTATTGTGTAATTTTTGATTGAGTTATTGGCCAAATTAAATCCAGAGTAATATGAACATTTTAGGGACCTATAAGGATTGTAGAACTAAGTAAATAAAAATATACTGGCATTAGATGGACTTATGAAACAAAAATTGAGAATATTTGAATAGAACTCAGACGATTTTAAATATATACACCAATTTTTTCATTTAAAATAGAGCTTAATTTATTTAAGATTAATACAAGTAAAAGTTGATAGCATAGATAATAAAAGGTATAACTGAACAACTCGCTTAGTGTTTAGCAGGTTCAATTAAAAAATGAGCTAAAGAGAGTTTTCTTTCTTTCTATCATAGTGGATAGATTATCAAATAGTAGAAATAAGGAGTTTAAACACAAGGCAGATTAAAGGATTTAAAATATTTCAAAGTATGGGAGGAAAAATGAAGGTTTGTTGTATGTAAGATCATTTCTTTTTAGATTTGGGTTTTGCGTCAGAGTCGGAAACTTTCCTGATTCGAATTTCGTCGATCATTCCACTATTTTTACACGAAAGAAAAAAAAAAAAGAAAGTGGATTAAAAAAAGTGAAAGCAATTAAAGGTTTAAAAAACATGGATAATTGTAAAAGGGAATCGGTTACGGTTTATCGCCTTGGTCGAAGGTGTAAGAGTTTCCTATAGCTAGCAAGTCGCCATTTTTGTTGTACGATAGGGCGCTGATACCGTTATTCCATGATCCAAAGACTTTAAGGCGTTTTTTGTTCACAAAGTCCCAGCAGTTGACGCCGCCGTCACTGCCACCGGTAACAAACGTGTTGTAAATGGGATGGAAGCAAGTAGCATTAACCGAGTAGACGAGATCAACTACCTCGTTTTCGCCATCATTGTCATTCGACGGCACGAGCGAGTTGGGTTTGCGATGGCACTTGAAAGCATAGTTGAGTTCGGGCTTGTCAAAATTCTCGACAGCGACGCGGCCTTCGATGGACGTGTATATTATTCCTGCAGCGTTTGGGAAAAGCTCGATAGTCCGCGTTGGGAACTTGAGCATACTCTGCTTGCTAATCAGCGGTACCGAGCGGTTGCGCAGGTCGTAGACAAGTATCTGCCTGTTGGACGTCGATACTGCAAGTAATGTTGATGCTGTTGATATGGCGTAAACCTTCTCGTTGTTCTCAAGCTGCAGCTTTTCGACTAGCGGGCTTGGCGCTTGATGGTCCCACACGCCTATCGTCTTGTCCCAGCTACCACTCAGCAGCAAATTCGTCGATAGATTAAACGCTAAACTACTGATAGCTTCCTTATGTTCGCCTATCGAGTACTCGTTGCCCCCTATATCCCATCTATCAGTTTATTTTACACCCAAAATATAGTTTTCAAGGCAACAATATAAAATAAAGATATTACAAATATAGAAATTGAAACCTACTGGTATAAATTACAGTCAAGCCCGCCCATAAACGCATGTTCGCCAGTACTGCTAAAACACCCAGATAGTAGAGCTCCTTTCGACAACCTGCTCGCTTTCATCATTACATTTGCACCAACATCGTAAACTCTGCCGGTCTTGTCCCAGCTAGTCGCCAGAAGAACCTCCGGATTTGTCGGATGGAAACTTAGACTCGATATACAATCTTCGGGAGAATCGTTCAATACATAATCTGCCATCTTTTCTGCACTTGTAGACTCAAGTATATATCAACCTACAGACTTTATTTTTTACTCACTGCTTCTGGTTTCGTATTGTTTACATTTCAACCCATTTATAATTGTTAATTTTTTAATACGCTATTTTTTGTGAGGACTTAGCAGTCACGATTCATCCAATGATTAAGGTTTATCGAGTGCTCATAGGACTCAGCTAATCGTGATCACCTACACTTGTTAATTATTGGGCGTTTACATATGTATTGTTTGTAATTGGGTTAAAACTAAATATAAGACCGTCGAATAAAACAGACAAATAAATAAATAACAGAAATGTATAGAAAAAAATAGTATAGAAAAAATAAGAGGATATAAAAATGAATAAAAATAATTTAAGCTGAAGATGTCAAGGAAAGAAGATAGATGGATGGAGAATTTAAAAAAAAAACAAAATTGATAGCTAGAAGTTAGCTAGACGGGCATGGGAGGCGAAAGCAAGGAAATGGATGAAGGTGTGTTAAGTATTGTCTTAGATATCGTGACCTTGTTCCTGTTTGTTATCAAGCTCAACAGTAGCGTTATTGTTTTCAGCGTTCTCGACGGTGCTTTCGTTTTCAGGGAGCGTGATCAAACCCTGGCGGTTGAATCCTTCAGGCTGCTGTCTAAGCCAAAGCATCCTCGACCCAGTCTTGCTGTACTCGCTAATCTTGAACCCGAACATTTTAGGCACATACAGGCTGATCTTGTTCTGTGGCAAGAATTCGGGGAACGTGTCGAAGAATAGGTGCGCGAACGTTGTGCCGAAGTATGCGCTGTCCACCAAGCTATACTTGGAACTCGCGCAGTTGTAAATATCTAGGCAGTTCGGGCAGAACAGTCTCACTACATCGCGGTCCGGCTGGTCTGAGCGCCCGTATGGCAGAACTGGTGTAAAGTTGCAGTGGTAGCGCGGACACGTTCCAAACTCTGAATTCTCGTACTTCTCCGCCATCTGTTGTAACCCAGCTCTTGTGAGAATGTACCTCGCATGGATCAACCCGTACAGCACATCCGCCGACATCTCAACAATTGGTAGCTCGTTCTTGTCAAGTTTGTCCTCATCATCATTCTCAATATCTAATATTATATCAAGAGCCTCGTTATAATAATTGACCATTTGCGATAAACCCGTTAGATTAAACTCGTCGTCTATGAAATCCTCGTCGACTTCACAAAAGAACTCGTGCCCTATCAATGAGCAATACCAGGAGATCCAAGAAAGCCCTTCCTCTTCGTCGTCTTCTTCCTCTTCTTCGTCGTCCTCTTCTTCTTCCTCTTCAATCATATCCTCATCGTACTCTAGCTCGAAATTATCTTGATTCTCTAATTCGTTAACTTCATCTAATGTATCCATAGTCGTTCATATGATTAGCTAGTTCAAAATGCGAATATATATATGAAAATCCCTAATTTTTATAATTGATAAAAAAATTCCCTCCTTACCTTTATTGTATCTATCGAACATACTTTTTTTATTTATTTATTGGGAGCTGATATGTATATTTAAAAAATAATAAAAAAATTGAATTTCTAAATTAAAATAAAATAAAATCGAATTATTTCATGTAATCATTTTTTTCTCTTAATTTACTGCCTTTGAAAATAACTATAAAAAATTATATATTTTTTTCCTAATCAGAATATTAATTTAGTGGCCAATAATGTCCAAACACTAATAAACCCTTTTTTGTAATTCGCTACTTCGCCATAATTTGATCATTTGCTGAAATTTAGTCCAATAAAACTGATGATACATTTGACCCCGCATTTTTGTTATAAGCCAAACAATAAAAAACAACTATAAATTCTACAACTTTAAATACTCTATAAACTAGATATATTATCCGCCTTATTTTATATTAACATTCGCTAAAATTATTAGTCGAAAATTAAACCTAAAATAAATAGTATACTGATAATACATATACCACATTATAATAAAAGTCCTAAAATTTAAAAAGTATCACACAATTGAATCATTTCTTGTGAAATTAAATATAAGAGGCAATGACAAATATTTTTTCAATGAATTATACGTGCTCATTAAATTCCATATTAAACTTTTGCCATTATCAGTTTAATAAATCTTTTCAACTTGAAAATAAAACCATTTTCATTACCCTTAAATAATCAATTTCAACTAATAGTAAATTTTAATTATTCAACAAACTTATATTTTCTATTTAAAGTAAATAAAAGCATAGGAGTTTAATTAAATGAAATCGATAGACTACTTTACATTCAATAAAGCTTCCATATCTAATCAAAGCCGGTCAAATTAGCAAATATTAATAAATAAAGATTCTCTTATCTAGTGTACTAACTGCTTATATTTAATCCTATTTTACCCAACTCTAAATAAACATCGCTGATATTAGCTACTAAAAAAAATTTCTCATCTTGTACCAAAAAACCACATAAAACCATAAAACCATATACTATAAAAAATTATTTTATCAATGTATGTCATAAAGATTAAATAATTTAGTTTGTTACATAAGGAACTTGCTAATTTTTTTTTTTTTTTGAAATTCAAGTTTTAATTATAATTTTTGCATTTATTAAAAAATTGAATATGACTTATAAAATAAATTCTGATATGTAGCCTTAGTAACACAGAGTAAACTGCATTATTCATATGTTTAGATAGAACTATAATCGAAAAAGCACAGATCACCCATAAAATAATACTATTCTAACCATTTTTTTCCTGTGTTAAACACTGCTCTTTCTTTATTATTTTAAACAAAATTATCTTACAATATCAAAAATTATGGTTTATTATATTCACTTGTGTATAATAACTATGTTTATGGCAAATTAATGAATCAGTTTATATCTTTACTATTAAATGATATTTAAATCGTTAAAAAAAATTTATTTTGAAAAAATTATCACATTGGATCAAAAAATATATAATGGTCTTGTTACAAAAATTACACATCACAAGTCCCGAAAATTATCTGGAATTATGGTTAAACTTGTAGTTTATATATCAATGCAAAGTATTATAAATATAGAATTTATCAGGTATATTTTATAACTTATTAAATTATTTTTTATATAAATAAATAATCATAAAGAATATAAATCACTCCAAAATTTCCAACATATCTCAATATTTAAAGAATTTCAACCTAAAATGATCTTATCCAGACCTTAAAACTAAGGAAATCGTAAACTTATCGATAAAAATTTAGAGTAAAACATATACTATACTACTTACAGCATTAATTTTCCCCTGAGATAATAAAACACGATTCAAAATTGCAGTAAAAAACTATAAAAAATAATTAAAAACCAATATAAAATATTTAATAATTAATAAAATATATTAAAAAAGTTAAAAAAAAATTTTTTCAACTGATGCTTCTCCGCCGCTCTAACAGCTCCATACCCACAGCGCATTGGTTCAAGAGGGTTGGTGAATCATTTATACTATGTAGTATAAATTTTCTAGGCACGTGGATGCCATTCAAAAATTTGGCTTTTTTTTTTTTCGTCTCAGAGAGTTTATTAAACATAATTTAAAGGTATACAAAAACTAATAAAAAATATTTAAAAAGTTAAAAAAATATTAAAAAAATGATTTTTCAACTGGCCCCTCTCCGCCGCTCTAGCAGCTTCATACCCACTGGGCATTGGTTCAAGGGGTGAAATGTGGATAAGAAATAAAATTTTGCTTTAATTAATTACCTTGAAAAAAAATAATCGAATGACTTATTTCCGAAATATAAAAGTTATTTCAAAATACTCAATAGGAATTTTTTTTTACAGGCTATTGAGAAAAAACTGAATTTTATTAGTTTTTTACTATTCGCATACCTTAATTACTACCTTCATTATTAATAGTTCTTGTGTCTTTAGTTATTTAATAATTTTAATTATATATATGGGAGATTATTTTGAGGAGATACTTTTCTTTTTATATTTTCCCTAATTTTAGAATTGCTTTTATTTTTAAATCGTATTAGAAAGTATCTTCGAATGAGTTATGTGACTCAACCAACAAATTTACTTAATATATATAAGAAATTAGAATTTGTATAAAATAAAGTTTCTCTTACCCTAAGAATATTTCATATATAAGGATAACTTTTATTGTAAAAAAAACATAAAATAAGTAATTTTTAAAAATAAACTTGTAGGTAAAAAATTTTACTAACTCTGAGATTCGCTTTAATATAAAAAAAATATAAAAAGAAAATCAATTCTTTTAAATATAAAAAAACTACTAAAGCGACCCAATATAATAGTAATATTAAAATTTTTTTTTGAAATAGTAATTCAAAAAACATATCCAATTATGAGACGATTGGATTTCATTTTTCAATAGAGCTCAAGTAAATTTCAAGTGATTTGAAATATTTTTTTTTATTTTTAAGCTTTTGATTGTGTGATATCAGAATTCCTCCCTGGTTTACTGAATTAAGTTTTCCATGATTAAATACAACAAGATTTGAGTTTCTTGAAACACAGATACCTTGCCCTACCGAAGTAAGTTCTGGAAAGTCGAGATTTGCTAGTTTGTTATTTCGAACAAGGAGAGAAGAACCTATGCTTGTAAGAGATGTTAATTTGATTTCTGAAAGTCCTCTTAAGGTAACACCTCCTGAAACATTTTTCAAATTTTCAAGGTTTACTTTGAGATCTCTTGAATTTTTATTAATACCAAATTCAAGATCGCCACCGATTGAATCAAGTGAACCAAAATTCAAGCTAATAAGCTTTGAGTTTTTTGAAAACTTAATGTCATCTTTAATTTTTTTCAAATTATCAACTGTTAAATTTTGGATCGAAGATCCGGTGATAGATAAGTCTTTACATTTACTCAACACGTTCAAATTAACATCATTTAGTTCAAAATTATGCTTAAAAGCTACTTTGTTAGCGGATTTGAGATTTTTGAAGTCTACTGATTCTAGTTGATAATTAGCTCCAATATAAATGTTACCTTCAATGGACTGAAGTCCAGAAAAATCTATTTTCTTCAATGCATAATTTCCGACTACTAAAATACTTCCTTTCAATGTTGAAAGACTTCCCAAACTTATTTCTTTGATATTGGTCATTGTAACTCTGATGTTTCCTAGAAATTTTGTACAACTGGCCAATTTATCAATTTCTTTATTTGTTTTTACATCAATTTCACCTTTACATTTGCCATAATCATCGAAATCAGAATAACTGATTTTATCTAATGTTTTTTCTCCTTTAGAAAGAATTTCTTTGATACTTGTAGCGCTTAAAGCGATTGGTAACACCATAAAGGTGATGAAAGAGATCTTCATTTTAATTTTTTTTATAGTAATTCCAGTTAATAATGAACCTGGGTTTTATTCAAAATTTAATAGAGTTATAGATATTTACTGGAATATCAGTGAGTATTTATACTAATTCAAAAGAAAAGATTTTTCTATGTTGTTTGATTTATTTGAATATTCAATTTTTTTTTCTCAAAAGATTTTTCAAGCTACTTTTTTTTAGATACGAAGAAAGCTAAAGCTAAAGCTAATTTTATTTATTAGCTCAGCGGAATTCTATACATATTATTTGACACTTATAAATCGAAAAAAGCAAGTTTAATAAAACGTATGTAAGAATACGTTTTTTTATAGGATCCTTTATTTTCTTTTGGCTCAAAAATCATTATGAATGGGGTTTTTTTATAAAATTAATGATTATTTTCATACCTATGAAATACATGTTGGGTCATTTTTTTTATATTAGGATATTTGGTTTTCATTGCATATTTATATATCAAAAAAAGGAGCTTGAGCAACTTTACATTATCATATTTTGATCATCACTATGCAGCTTTTACGCACAATATTTAGAGCTCTAAAAATTTTTTTTTATAATTTTTTTATTATATATTTTATTTGCCTATTTTAAGTTATTTATGTATAGATACGAATAGTTTATTCAAGATCTGATGGTAATATCCAAGTCTCATTGTATACCTAATAAAAATACGAGCGAAAAATTAAGCTCAATTTTACTGCTTATGTTCATAGATTAAACCTATTATAAAATAATTAAATATTTAAAGTACTAGGAAAGAGTTGGATTTTTCTACTTGAATAGAGCTTGAAAGGGTTTATAATTGTGAAGTTTAACTATGAGACATACATTAATTGTTAATACCACATACATTTTACAAATCTAATTGGATAAATTAATTAAACTAAAAGTTTAATTTTTGACCAAATAAAAAACATTATTCACATTGGCTGAATAGAAAAACTCTTCAATTCGTGAATGCAGTAAAGAAAAATCAAGATTTTTTTACTTTTTAAATGAGATTTTTACTTTTTCTTGAAGCATAAATAAGTGTATTTATATATAAAAAATACCTGTAGGTTTATAGATAAAATAAAATAACAAAAAGGTATACAATATGAAACTATGATTAATTTTCGAATTATTTTTTTGTTCAATTGTAAAGCGTAGCTGTTCGAAGATAAATAAATAAAAAAAACTAAAAAACAGGATTAAATTATGCTTAATAAGCTCTCTATGGAAAAAAAGCTAAACTAAACTAAAAAACAGGTTATAATTCAGTGTTACAATCGAAATAAAAATTTTTTTGAGGCTATAGACAAATAAAATTATATTTAAAAAACATATATTAATATGAATCTTATTAGCATATAATATAAATAAATTTAATATTTATCGAATTCGTTGTAAATCACGGTATGGGAGATTCTGAACGAAGAGAACACTTTGATACAGTTTAATTTTATTGACTTGAATATTCATCTTTTGATAATACTATTGGAGAAATTGAAAAGTCATTTCAATTTATCTATTTAATCGATTAAATCTGAATTTATTATTTGCTAAAAATATAAAAGATTTTACTAATTGGTCATAAATTTTTTACGCTGTTTTATACATTGTAACATGACACATTCGCTCAGGGTGTATAGGAAATACACAACTCAGCTGTGGAAAAAAGCCTATCAAATGTAAATTTAGACATTAACCCTTTCAGGGCCGGTAGGCCTTTTTTGAACTACCAAAAATATCCAACCAAACGACAGAATGATAAATAAATATTAATTAATAATAAATTACTGGCTGATTAATTATCAATATCCAATAACAAATGAATATAAAATGGATTATTCAATTAAAATTTTTAAATAAGTTTAAGAGTGCTTGCCCCGGAATGGGTTAAAGCTTTATTCATTCGCAGTAAATATAATGTAGAATTTATTATTAAGCAGTCATTCGCTCTTGACCGAAATCATTTTGAGAGATTCTGTACGATGAAAGCACTTTGCTGGAACTCTATATTATTGGCCTGAATACTCATTAATATTATAATTATTGGAGGAATTGTAAAGGAATTTTATTTTTTTCTGTTTATTTATTTCATATTAAATGCATTATATGCTAAAATTAACTCTAGATTTTTTTACTGGATAATAATTAAATATGAAATTTCTTAGATTGAAACCCAATATGTGTAAAAGTGCTCTCTTAACTCTTTCCTGTCCAACACTTTTTTAAAAAAAAAATTATGATTCGTTTATGGTTTATAATGGAAATTACTATTTTCTGTTATATTACAATATACCAATATCCCTTAAAGCCTCGGAATTTTAGTAAAGTAATTATGCACAATTGGCTATATTTGGTAGATCAAAAACAGTGTATCTTCTGGGAAAGGCTTATAAAGTTCGAATGACCAATATTTTTGAATCTAGATAGAATCCATTTTGAAAATTAGTTTTTTTACTTCTTTCATTAGAATTAGATAGTTTTTTAAACTTTCAAAAAATAGCAACCTAGTGCCAAATAGTCAAATTATCAATTAAACACTTTTTTATAGATTATTATACATAAAAAATAAAATAATAAATCATTCATAAGATATATCGATTTATTATTTATAAATTTATTAAAGAAAGTTTTGCCCGAAATATCACAAATGAAGCAAGTCCACAAAAGCGAATAATTTCTAACTATTTTGTTAAAAATTTTTTTAAATTGATTTAGCTTATAGCCAAACTATTTTTTCGTTCTATAAATTCAATTAATAAAACAGTTTTTTTACTCATTTCTCGCTTTTTTTTGTGACTTAATTTCCATATTATAAAACTAACACTTATGAGTGAAATATTATTTTATTATATTTGTATTTAATCAATAAGAAATTAATATAAATGCAAAAAAAATACGTAAAAGACGAATTTAACGCTTAAATTTCGCCCAAAATTAGAAAAGGTTATTAAGAGCTTTAGAGTATATATTTTTTGGATTTAATTATATAAAAGCAAAAGTAATTTAAATAAGTATATCATATATGCTGCTAATAATTTAATAATTTTTTAGCGTTTTAAAATTAAATTAATTATATCATATTCCATTTATTAGTTCTTTTTTTTTTTTACACAGTGGGTTTATAAAAAATATTTTTAAAGTGTTTAAAAAAATAATATATAGCTAGATAGGTAAAAAAATTCTAAAAAATTTTTAATTCGACTCAATAGTAGCTTTATACTCATCTGATAGTTTTAAATAGGATTATTTATCAATAATCAAAAAACTTTAGTTAAATATGTTTAATAATATTTTCCCGACCTATAACCAATTCCTAGAGGGTATCACGCTGCTAGAACGGCGGACAGGGGTCGGTTGAAAGACTATTTTTTGAATATTTTTTTAACTTTTTAAATATTTTTTAATAGTTTTTTGTATACTTTTAAAATATGTATAATAAACTCTCGAAAAAATAATAATAATGATTTTCCGATTGTGATTATTATATCCTAAAAAATATATAATGCATAAATTTTTACGAAATCTTAAAGTAAGACATCGCATCAACAGAAATTATGATATTAGATTCCTACAAATAACTAATTAATTCTAATAATATTACCCAGTTTTTATCAATATGAAGCATTTTTTAATGATAAATATCTTGTAAATAATTCATATCTCAATTATACTAAGATAAATTAGAAAATAAAAATTTTCCAAAGCACATTTGAATAGGAATATTTATTTTTAAAAAATATATAGAATTTTATTATTTTAGGAATTTATCTTTATCCATAAAAACCTATTTAATAATTAAATAAGAATTTATACTGAATTATAATTACAAAATAATTGAATATTATTAAATTAAATCTTAAACTGTTGGATATAACTTTCCCAAATAGTGATATTTTATAATTAAGCCTTTAAAGTTATTAAAATAAATGTTATAATATCTAAAAACAGCATTGTTTACCATTGAATTGTCAAATAAGAGAATTAAATGAATAAAACAAAAAAACTAAACTTATAAAAAGATACAAGTAATCCAAGGGTTAGTTTACATTAAATAGAATTATTAATTTAATTTAATTTAATTTAATTAAAGGCGAAAATTAAACGAAAACTAAGATTAGGGAGAAGAAAGATATTTTCGTCAAACAAAGGGACTGTAAACCACAAAAAAATATGAAATTTAAATATTTTTATTCATTGTAAAATAAATGTGAAAATTCGGAAATTATAAGGCCAGAATAAATGCTCAGGTGTGGATTTATCTCATTTTTGAACTATTATGTTTGTTGCACGCAGAAATAAATTCGGCAAAAAAGCATTGGCGATGTTTTTCTGTATATTAGATTTAACACTGGCTGGAAAAAATGCGCATTAAAATCCAAATCAGATCTAGCCTATATGACATATATTACCTAAATTCATCAAGAAATAATTAATTACAGATTATCATTTGCTTGGATAACTAAATCTTATATCTTTCACACTTCAAAGACGGAAAATTTATCTTTAAAAAATTAATAAAAACATTAATAATAATAAATTAATTTAAAAAATTATCAGTTTTTTCAGCTTAAAATTCGATAACAATATAATTATAATTTTATATATTTTCAAATATATGTATTATTTCTTGTACTATAGATTTAGATATATATTGATATTTTTAGTATTCTAAATTCTTAATTTTTTTTTCCCCAAAATATCTCTGAGACGCTTATAGCTTTAAAATATACAATTAATTACAAAAAATTAATTATTTTAGATATAATAAATATGGATTCTAGAAATCTAAATTTATATATTTTTTTTTAAAAGCGGGTATTATGAAGTATAATAATGAAAATAATTACAGTATATAATAATTAAATATTTTGATATTTAATACACAATTCGAATATAAAAGATTTAATAATTAATATCATTATTTAATTTTTTTTATTTGGTTAATGATTCAAAAAAATCATTTATTTTTTGTAGGCAATCTTAACATAATATAAAGCATTGGAATATAATTAAACTTTAATAAATAATTATTTCTGAACTTAGTTAATAATTTAGTAGTTATTAAAACCTTGACATATATTTTTGTTAAATTAATACTTCGGGTATCATTTTATTTTCAATGGTGTTTATAGATTATTATAGAAGTATTTTTGTTTTTTAAATAATATTTTTTTGCGAATTAATTTGCTTAAATTAAGAGTTTTTCGTTTTCAAAACTCAAATAGCTAATTAATTAATAGATATTAGAGCGAGATGTATGCTAATTGATAAGCTAATTTATTATAATATGTTATCATATTTTGTGAATACAGTCAGCTTTTTTTAATTTATCTATGTCTTACATTAAATTAAAATTAGTTTTTTCTAATATATTTACGTTTTTTTTATTTATAAGATTATTGAAAAACTCAAAAAAATGTCAAAACAGTATGTATACGTATTTCCAACTATTTAATTTCGCTAAAATAATGATAATATTTAAAATTATATTTCAAAATTTAAAAGAATATTTTCGATTTAAACGCATAATTAATATAATTTATTTATAATTAGTTATTCGTATAATTATTATTCAATTCAAAAAATTTGAATAGAATAATTTATATGAAAATTTTTACTAGATCATAGAATAATTTACGTTGTAAATGGTGATAAATCTCAATAAGAAAATTTTATTAATTGAAAAATTTCAAAAAAGTGCGATATAACTCATTAATTTTATAAATCTATAAAAGTCAAAAAATTTTATATAAAAAAATAAAGTAAAAAATAAGATATAATAAATAAAAATTGGTTTAGCCAAAAGAATTAAAATTCAACAAATCTTAACGCCTTAACGCGAGACAACAAAATGTAATAAATATTTTTTAATCTTTGCAGTATAATACTTTACTAAAATTTTTTTTCGAATTAGTATTTAAAGTTAAATGTTTTCTATTATTCATGATATTTTTATTTGCCTTTTTTTGAAATAAATTATGTATTATTTTTACAAAGAATTGAATATATAAAAAACTAATAAAGCTAAAAAAAATTTTTAACACACTATTCTAATTAATTTATCTTTATTGAAAAAATCATCATCATTCAAGTATTTTCTGATAATCAGCGAATTATGAGAGACTCTCAAGTATTACTTAGTATTTCTTATGAAATCTATCTGTTATGATATAAATATTTTCAAATAAATACACTTCTTGATTGATTAGTCAAAATTATGATATTTTTAACAAAAATAAATAAAAAGTAGAATTACTAAGATTAATAATTAGAAACATTAATTCTACTAATTAAAATTTTAAAGATTTTATCATCTATATATACACTAATAAAATAATTTCAGACAAAAAAATTTTATATCACAATATTATTTTATATTTTGAGATTATTTGTAAAAAAAATAAAAAATAAAAAAATCTATACTAGAATATATATTTATCGCGTATTTTCTATTATTGTTATCGTACCAATAAAATTCCGTGATTAAAAAAAATATTAGAGTATATAATTATGAATTTGAATATTTATTATATCTAAATTAACTAGCACATATATGAAAAGTATCATATTAGTAATAAATAAACATGAGAATAAATAGTTGTAAAAAATAAGACAAAAAAATCAGCACAAGAATATAATTTTCAACTGCCCCATTTATTACTATCAATCCCCAAGTCTCATTATTTATATACAGAAACTCAATTAAAAAAATTTATCTAGTTTAATTTTTTAGTAGATTTCATGTTTTTTTTTTAATTTGATCATTTGTCAGCCTGATACTATTATAATTTGTAAAAATATTACTAATTTTTATTTTTTTAAATATAATATAGATCCCATTAATTTTAAATATTTTTTAATTATAATAATAACGAATAAGACCTTATTTTTAATTCACCTGTATAATTTAATAAAGTGAATTAACAAATGTTTTATAATAATTTTAAGAAAACGCTTATTAATCTAATATTAGCAGTCTCACTAGTAAATTAGAAACTTGTACAAATATAATTCACCTAATTCAAAAGATAATGTATTTAAAAAAAATTAAAATATAAATATCTTATTAAATTTGATCCTTTTTATGATATCTATTTGACTATTGAAGTCTAAGAATACCAAAACTAAATTAAAATAAAACCAAGATAAAAATAGAGTCGTATACAAATCGATTAGTTGGATTTAAAGAACGTATCTATTTATAGTAAAAGTTATTTTAAAAAATTTTAATAATTAATTATTGATCTAATCTTGCTATAATTCGATATTTTTTTAATAAAAGATCATTTATCTTGTACTGTATAAATTTATATGATGGCAAAGTACTTTTGGATATGACAAATTTAAATTTTATATTATTATTTCATTTATAATTTTAATTTAAACAAATATTTCTCATTTATTAAATTTAATTATGCATAAATAGTGTTATTAATAAAAAATTAGTCCATCAAATTTAAACTTTCTTTATCTTTGTAATAATTATTGGCCTTTATTATTAATTAAGATTTATCTTTGGATAGATCGTTCAGAAAAATAAATCAAATTCAATCTATACAAAGTTTCTTTTATAAGTCATAATCTAATATTTAAAAAAAATTTTACTATTTTTTAAATAAATCGACGTATTCTTCAATTTTTGATATCAACTTTTGATAGCCCCAAAAAATTTTCAAACTAATTGATTTAAATAAATTAAATTTTTTATTTTGATTGTTTTTTATACTACATATAAATTAATTCAGACTATTGAATATAGAATCTTAAATTTATAATCTAAATACTTCTTTCCATATTAATTTTTTTAAACCAGTTTGATTTATAAGTTAATAAAATTTGTACTTGTTTTATATTATATTTAACTTAAAAAAGATTTGAATTTTTCAATTTTATTTAATTTAATTATTCTAGTTAATACAATTTTAATGATGTAAAAAATTCAATGATAAATTTATAAATATTATATTATAAGAATATAAATATAAACTTGGTCAATATAAAATGTATAAATAAAAATTGTTACTATTATATTTAGAATAATTTTATTAATTTTTGATCAAATATTTAATATTTAGCTGTAGTTATAAATTTTAGTTTATCTATTTTTGTTGAATATAAATAAATTTATTACTAGTATATCGATATTATAATAAACGCCATAATACTATCATCGCCATAATATTAAACATTTTAGTTCTATTTAATTTAACAAATAATGAATTATTTACATTGACCAATAAGATCTAATATTTTATTTATACTTTGTGAAATAATTATTTCTTTAACTTTTATGAATTATTTAAATATAATTTAAATTATTCCTAATAAATGTTATATCATAAAAAAATCAAATAATTGTAATCTCAGATTCAATTAAAACATATTATTAAAAAATTCATAAAAAATTCGTTATTTTATTTTTTTCTAATATTTTGTATTTTAATGAATTCTAGCATGGTAATTAGTATTATCTCAAAAATTCAGATATGATTATCAGAATTTTCAATTTACTCCACCAATATTATAAAATTAGTCTTTTTTTTTTTAGTTCAATAGTATTACAACTATGAATATAAGATTTTTGTTTTTTACAATTTTATAGATTTTATTGTTATTCCAAAAAAATCATCACTATGATTAAAACTTGAAAAAAGAGAGTTCTATTTATCTTATAGTTAAATAACATAATTTATTTTTTACTATGCTTCTGTTATAAAATATAAAATTAAAATATTTAAATGTGATAAATATTAATATATAGCAATGATGATGATAAAATAGCTAAACTCAAAGTGCAACTCAAATATAAAAAACTCTATAAAAAAAGTAAATACTTTATATGTGAGATTATTTTGAGGGGCGGAACATTTTCTACTAAATTTTTCCTTGCTTCAAATTTTATTTGGTTTTATTATTCAATTGGAATATATTATAAAATGGATTATATAGTTTAGCCAATAATAACACCTAGTTATAATTAGTAAATAATATTTCATGGAAAATAAGTTTGTCCTGCCTTAAGAATCTCACAAATATGAAGTGATGTTTTTGAATACTTTACCTTTATTTTCAATTAAGGACTTATATTTAAAAATCAATTTTGTCTGCACAGAAATTTTTTTTAGGCTTAATGGTTTATAATTTACGGTGAGATAAAATATAGTGTTATTTCTCAAAAAATAAGAAAATAATTAAATTGACTAATTTTATAAATTTTGAATAAAAATAATCTAACAAGTTAAACATTTAAAACTAAGCGTTCTTTTAAAGTTAATCTTAAGCTTATTTTCTCAAATTTTGAGATTTATTTTTAGCTTATTTATTTTAATTATTTGAGTAATATTTAAATATAAACTAGGCTATAAGAACTTTTTCTAAAATTTATGAGAGTTTTTTATTTTCATTCTCCACTTGACTATTTTTATCTCAATATTTGCAAAGCTCGTTATTAAATTTTTATTAAACTTTATTCTATTATTTTCGATTCTGACTTTGAAATTGGATTTCTTTCTATATTTAAGTTATTTTCTATAAATTTCTGCGTTCGGGAAATAGCTTTATTTAAATTATATAACTATATAACTATATAATTCCCTTAATTATTTTTATTTATCTTTATACTCTTTATTTTCTTATTGTTACTAAAATTTTCTAGTTTCCCTTCGTGTTTGATTTCACTTAATTTTTTTTCAAGTATTCAAATTGTGATTATTTTCGCTTTCTTATAGTTTTGGTAGATTTACTATACTAGATATAAAATAACTGTCAAAAATTGTTTATTTGCATATCATATATATTTTTTTTTGCAAGATTAATTTTTTACTCTTTTTAGACGATTAGCTTCTTTGCATTATTACTTATCTAAAACAATTTGATGCTAAGAAAATTAGAAAACTAGAGATTAGAGATTATAATTTTTATATCAGCCGATTTTTTCTATACAAGTTTCACCATTATAAATTTATTATTAATTAATTTAAAAATGAGTGAAATAATTATTTATCGGAATTTGACTAGAAAATTTGCTTGATAAAAAATTGATCATATAAAAAAAAAACTTTTTGTATTACTTTAGGAAGATTTTATTTAAATTTTTATTCTATAATTTAATATAATATTATTTTTAATATCTACAAAAAATATCAATATGAATACGTTTAAATTAGATTAATAGATAGTAAAAATTTATTTAAAATCTAGCAAACGTGACTTCTACTCAGTTAGAGCTTATCTAAATTCAATTCGATAAATTTTCTTTATAATTTTAAATTATTCATTATTAATAAAAACTTATGACTATTATATTTACTAGAAATAAGATTATTTAGTTGAATAAATATTATAGATGAAATTTTATAATTTTCTAAATAACTAATTATATAACTATGTGAAATCCCCCCCCCTCCCGCGTATTTTGACACTAATTATACTCTAAATATTGATTAGAAATAAGAAAAATAATCAAAAATACGTATTTATTGAGAATGAATTTTTTTCTTTTACATTGTGCTTCCTGTTTTTACTATTTAAAGCTATTTTTATATCAATTCTATAATTTTATGCAATAAAAATATCAATTTTTTTAAGTAAATAAGTTATAATTTAATAAGCGTGTCAGTGTCTTCAGGAAGAGCGAATATAAGTTTATATTATATTTAATCGATTTTGATAGCGTGGATGTAGTTCAATTAAATATGGTATACTCATAGCTAATAAAGTCAATGATATGGAAGTAAAAAATAAAATGAATTACTATTTGGAATTTCTTAGACAATAATTAATGTGAGGATAATTATTAGTTTAACAAAAAATATTTTAATAAAATCCAATAAGCATTTTTAACACAATAAAATACTCAGAACTTGTTACTTTGAAGAAAATATTTTAAAATTCAATAGTTATAAGTTTTAAATTTTATTA
>LSSN01000939.1:4156-19381 GCA_001970855.1 Smittium culicis | reverse complement strand
AGAGCTTATCTAAATTCAATTCGATAAATTTTCTTTATAATTTTAAATTATTCATTATTAATAAAAATTTATGACTATTATATTTACTAGAAATAAGATTATTTAGTTGAATAAATATTATAGATGAAATTTTATAATTTTCTAAATAACTAATTATATAACTATGTGAAATCCCCCCCCCTCCCGCGTATTTTGACACTAATTATACTCTAAATATTGATTAGAAATAAGAAAAATAATCAAAAATACGTATTTATTGAGAATGAATTTTTTTCTTTTACATTGTGCTTCCTGTTTTTACTATTTAAAGCTATTTTTATTTCAATTCTATAATTTTATGCAATAAAAGTATCAATTTTTTTAAGTAAATAAGTTATAATTTAATAAGCGTGTCAGTGTCTTCAGGAAGAGCGAGTATAAGTTTATATTATATTTAATCGATTTTGATAGAGTGGATGTAGTTCAATTAAATATGGTATACTCATAGCGAATAAAGTCAATGATATGGAAGTAAAAAATAAAATGAATTACTATTTGGAATTTCTTAGACAATAATTAATGTGAGGATAATTATTAGTTTAACAAAAAATATTTTAATAAAATCCAATAAGCATTTTTAACACAATAAAATACTCAGAACTTGTTACTTTGAAGAAAATATTTTAAAATTCAATAGTTATAAGTTTTAAATTTTATTAACCCTACTCTTATTCTATGGCATAATTTTTAAATTAAAAGTCTAAACTGATTTAAGGTCGTTTTTTAACCTATCAAAGTAATTGGAGTTTAATGGAGAAAAATTTGTGCTAATATTTCGCCAAATCTAGGTCTTGTTTTTATAATTTAGTAGTGATGGTATCTAATTATTATAAATTTTCATTTATGTGCATCATGAGATTATTTTAGCAAAGTTTTTTCTAGACTATTACAAAAATTTAAATAAAGTATCATAAAGTTGAATTACTACTTTCGTTAAAATTCCCATTTGGAATTGATATGCGAATATATATTTTGAATTTAATGAGTTCGAATGTATAAAGATATGATACATCTTAATAAGCTACTAAAATTGTGGTTTTCAAAGCAAAAAATAATTGGCGTTGGTTTTAATAATAAATTCGGCCTATCTATTTTTAGTATTTTCAGACATACGTTATAGAATATTTATTTTCTTATCCCTACTTATAGTTACTGGCATATATTTTTTTAAATGGAAAATTTATTGACAATGTTATTGGCCTATATAGAGTTGTTCTTCTGATTATAAAATTTATAGTAAAATCAATTAAAGCTTTAGAGTCTAGACCAATAAATTTTGGTCACTATAAAGATAATATATTATTGTTATTGGGTCACCCGAATGTCAGAATTATAACCCGCGTATTTATATTTCTTATAGAAACCAAATTGTTTGTTAACCAAGAACAGGGAATAAAGCACTAAGATGATATCACAAATACCAAAATCAATTAATTACTGATGTTTTTGTAATACAAATGATATCGCAGTACAATATAATTACAAAAAAATGAATGGATTTAAAAATTAAGCCTATAAAAGATTTTATTGGCAGTTAAATCCAATGTAGTGATTTTTAGTCTATATAACTAGAATATAGATCCGATAGAGATATTTTATAAATTAAATAAAAGCCAATAATATTTCAAGTTTAATAAACTTAATGATAGTACACTTTAGGTTATTTTCGTTTTGGGTATGGAAAGTATTGAGCGAAAGATAAATGATATAAATAGCCCGTCTGTTTTATTTTTCCAAACTAAATTTTGCATGATTAGATTTATAGCATAGTTTTAAAATGATAAGGAGTGTAAGCTTATCTTATTGGATCAAAAGTGGTAGCGATTAGAATAAAAATATATTATTGTGGAGAAATTTAATGAATCTATCGGAGGAAAACAATCAATAATATTTTAATTGTTTAAAAACAATGAAAAAAAAAATAATTGGTGGTTGATTTATTGAAGATTATTATTTGAAATACCTTGAAAAGTATAAACTTTGATTTTTCCTATATAAATAAAAAGCAGTGACTTTTCAAGGAATGTTATTGATGAAAAAAATATCATACCAATCAATTATACTAAAAATTTAGATATATATCAAAAATTAGGCTTTTAAACTGTAAAAATTTAAAGTTAAGATTTAGATTTAATTAATTTGAAAAAAATTGTAAAGCTATTAATAAAGAAGTCTAAAAATTTGTGCTATAATTAGAGTTTATATTTTTTTACGGATAACGGCTTATAGATAATTTTCACTTAGGGATTTAATAAAATTTCCTTATTAACTAGAATGTAAAACAAAGATACTTTTTTTAGTATAATTTTTAATACAAATCAATAGCGGCTATAAACATAAGTACTAGAAAATATAATTTTCAGAAAGTGAATACTCCGTATCTTATTATAGATTTATTAAACTTAATTAATTTATATGTTCACTGTCTCATTTAATCAAAAAGGCTAAGGTAAAAAGTTTTAAATAAAATTAGTACATGGAATATTAATATCAGATCATAAATCAAGTATTAATTTCTAGTTACTTTTTTATTAATTTTTTTAAAAAAATTCATCAATAGCTACACCTCGAATTTCTTTCATCAAAAAAAGGGGTAAAAGTAAAAAGAAAAAAGTTTAATTGCATTTTAGGTTTTTTTTTTGTTGAATAAAACTCTTATTACAATCCAAAAGACAAAAAAAAAGGATAGAGGAATAAAGGAATAGTCTAAATAAAGAAAACCATCTTTCAAGTATAAGGCATATAATTATCAATCTTTGCATTGTATTTTTATTAAAGATAATAGTTAAATGATAGATATATGTAATATAAATTATATTCAAAAACATAAAGGATCAAATTAATGCATTAATAATCAAAAAATTAGAAAAAAAATTGGACAAGAAATAAATAAGCAGAATGCCTCCAGCTACACATATTCATACGAGGGTCGATAGAAGCGAGTCTTACATATCTCCAACGAATACACGATCTAAATTAATAGAAAACTCTTCAATTGTTAATAAAAAGTCGGAAATCTTAGTCGATAGCAGTCAAATATTGCCTAATATAGACCCTCAAAGGAAAAATTCAACACATAGCGGAATTATTAATATGCATTTAAATAAAGCAAGAAAAAGTATAATATTGAGTAACAACGGTGATGGAAAAAGTACAAATAGGTTTGACATAGACAAAGGCTTGAAGGTTGGTGCGATGAACGTGCCTGCTGGTAAGGAAGTTGGAGGAAATAATGAGAAAATGGTTAGTAAACCAGGCGATGATTCATGGGAAAAGAATGTACATAACACTGTTGATGGATCATTTATACACAATTTATTCAAAAAAATTAAACAAAGGAATTCTAGCACAAATAGAAAAATTTCTGCAAGTTCAGATTTATCAAACGACGAGGATATAGGAAAGAATCATCTAGGTAGCGATAAACCTAGAATAAAAAATTTTTATGGGCATAATAGCATCTCAAGTAATACAGATTCCAGTAATGCTGAATCTTTTGTCAGTTCGAATAATAATGTATCGAAATACGCGTCTACAATAATCCATTTGAGCAATAGTTATAGTATCACCAGCGAATCGATTGATTACAGGAGCGAAGGAGCTGAAAAAAAGTCAGTATTAAAAGCTAAGAGTAATTCAAGTAGTGTAAACGAAGAACAATCAAATAAGCCATACATATCCAATATAAGTAGATCAAATTCAAACTCTAGAAACATACTAAATTTGAAAGTTAGCACATTGCCTACTTTATTTGAAGAGGATAGCTTGGAGTATAGTACCAGTGAAAAAAATACAAGCATAGTAAGCTCGAATAAAAGACTGTCATCGCATCTAACGAAAATCAGCGAGAATAACTATGTGAAAGGGTTAGCTAAAAAAAACGCAAGTAACATATACTCAAGTCTTAAAAAGGAGGAAGGATCAGTATCAAGCAACTCGCGTGAGTCTAAATTAAGAAGGCCATTGAAGATGAAAAATGAACCAAGAAGTTTTATGAAGCCGAGTTTTAGTGGCAGTAATAGTGTTATAAGTAGTGATAGTATTGTAGCTAACAATTACTTGAGAAGCAAACTTGTGCTAAGGAAAGCTAAATCTGGCGACAGAAGCTCAAGCGATATAAGCACCAGCAGTAGCCCGATTTTTAGAAGCAATAATTGGTCTAGGCAAGGTGAAAAGCCTAGGGATGAATATTCAAGAGGGAATGCTAGGGTAGAGCCTGAAGCTACAACTAAGAATGATGAAAATTCTAGTTCAGATAAAAGCAGTGTTAAAGAGGTTTTGCTAGACCCGCAAAAAGGGGTTGATGAAAATATCAAAAATAATGGTAAGTTTAAATATGCTTAATAAGTTATTGGTTATATGAAATCTAAATTAATTTATAACAATTTTATGTATACAAATTTTTTATTAGGCGTGCAAGGAAAAGAGGGGAGTTCAGCAATCTCAATTATTGAAAAAAGCGAGTCTGAATTTAAAGTCACGTCATCAAAAGTAATTGAAGAGAACTTACCGGTACTGGTGAACCAAGACGAAAATTTGGTTTTATATGGAAAAGAATCTGCAGAGGTAAGCTCGAAAAGACTGGGGCCTATTGACGATGGCCTGGATGAGAAAATGAGATCAATCACTGTCGGGGTGAATGATGACATAGGAAGCGACCAGTCGCATAATGATGTGAAAAATATTTATGGCTTTTCTAATGACCAAATAGCAGAAGAAATTGTGTCTAGAAACGATAAAAAAATGTTGGAAAACGACACTATTGATAAAATGCAAACCCCGAATAAATTAATCGATGGGGGGAAAATGTTTGATCCATCATCTAATGGAAAAAATAATATCGATGATATTGATTCAAGAACGCTGCTTACGAAACAACTTCTGGCGAAAAAAAACAGGCAATTTAGTATAAAAAAGATGAGCCAAAAGAGTGAAATGAAAGTGGGTCATGAAGACAAAGATGTGAAGAAAGCTGAATCAAAAATAGATGAAATTCAGCTGGTTAAAGGAACAAGTTCGTATGGAGGTGAAAGCGATGTCTGTAAAAAGAATACATACAATAATGATGATGGTTTGGGTTCTATTGGAAATATTGGGCAAAAAGAACTAATAAGCAACGTGAATAAAAAATTAGGATCTGAAAATGATAAAAAATTTGAAGATGTAAATAATGATAACGAAAATAACCAGGTCCCAGATGAGTCAAAAGATAGTATAGAAGTCGAGTCTGGATTTGTTACAAGTAAAAAAATTCACGACTCAAGCATGGTGAAAACAGTGTCGCGAGAAAATGGAGAATCTGGCGAGACGACTAGAAATTTGGATACGAAAAACGGTATGGGAATTGAGATAGGAAAATTCAAAGGAATTTCTAGGACCGCTAGTTTGAAGGAAAAATTAGCGGGCCATTCGCCTATGATAATAGCAAACGAAAATCAAGGTGGTGAACAGTTGTTAGTGCATAAATGCGCAATTGAGGAGTACAAGGCAATACTGGAAAAATGGAAGGATAACATGAAGATGATTATGCCAACAATAAGTTCAATAAGGTCAAAACAGCAGCTAGAAAGCTCCAATTTAATCAGAAAAGGTAATACCGATGTTGGGACATCATCAGATTTAAGAAAACTAAGCGGAAAAGAATCAGAAAACTTGATACTTCCAAAAGACGAGCAATTTGAAGAAGTAAAAGCTATATTAGCAGACAAAAATGCATTTTTAGTTGAATTAGAGCCCAATGACAGATTAGAAAGTGGGATAATGGAAGATTACTTGATATTTGGCGAGTACACAGACCAAAAGGTTGATATGAATAGTGGAGCCTTGGCAAACGGAAGAAACTTCAGTCAATACAGGGTTAAATTAATGCAAACAGTAATGAATTTATTGGTATCAACATTATCAATAATCAAGACAGATATGGAGAATAAAAAAACCGCACCATTAAACACTGGTAATGTTAGATCCTCAGTGGTAAATCTACGAATGACAGAAAAAAGTGTTAGTAATGAGAGCAAAGCGAATAGCCAAAATTGCGAGAATGAGAACGGTTCTAGGGTATACGAAATGAGCATGTCTAGCCAGACATATTCAACGAGCTATATAGGAAGTAATAGCGAAATGGAAAATGTGAATGAGAATATTTATGAAATGTACGAATTTGAAAAAAGATTACGAGAAGTGCAGTCAGAAACAGTTAGGAGTTTGCGGATGAGGATTGCTGAATTGGAGCAGGAGAAAAGCAAAGGCAGTCTAGAAGAAGCCGGAGAAAGTATTATCGAGGAAGAGGAAACAGAAGAAAGGAAGGAGAAATTGGATCAAGATACTCAAATGGGTCCGTATATTCAAGTGTTAGAGATGCAAGTTGAAAAACTGAAAACAGCGCTTGTTCAAGCAAATAATGAGCGCGAGAGCGAAATATCGATACTGGAGATGAGTCACACAGCAAAAATAAACAGCTTGAAGACAAATATTAGCAAGTTGAACGAGAAAGTAAGTATTCTTGAACACGAGCTATTTTTGGAGAAGCAGAAAGATAAGTATATCGTGAGTGAGATGGACGGAGCACCTTCGAGTCCTAAATCGATAGAGATGGATTATGACAGTGAAAATGACTTGGCTAGAAGAACGAAACAAAGTTTTTCTGAGAATAAAAATGAACGTAGTCAAAACGAAGGTAGCTTTGATAAAAAAACCTTAGAATCATTCACAAAAAATCCTATTGTTCGAGAAGAGGTCGTAATAGTTAAAACGTGTGAGAACTGCGAAGAAAATAGTGATATGCTGACGAAATACAAGCAGGAAATGTTGTCATTAAAATCGATAATAAATTCAAAAACAAAGTTAGCGAGTAAGAAGGAGAAGCAAATTAACGAGTACATGAGCCAGCTTAAACTTTTCCAAAATGAAGTAATGTATTTGAAGAGACAGCTAGGAACTTCTAGTCGTAATGTTGTTAAAGATGAGGATAGAAATCCAGAAAATCGATTCACAATTAGGGGTGATGGTAAGGATTTTGCTGACTTAGCTAGAAGATATGTTGCAACACATAAAAGTTCAAAATTCACGAATGATATGGTTCAAAGAAACTGTAAGTCGATTTTACCCGTTAGGCAGGTGAGTTTCGGCAAGCAAAATGCGATTGAAGGCAAAGAAAATTCAATAGATAAGAGAAACAAGCATATGCATCAAGATTCAGTTGCAGAAGCAGCCAGTGGTAGCGAAAACAAGAGTATAGATAGACACGCTGATAGATTCAAGATTGAGAAAATGTTAATGGAAAATTTTAGAGATATTGAGAACCTTGAACCAAGAGAAATTTTGCAGATGATGACTGAGCAGAAGGAAGAGATTGAATTTTTGCATAGAAGTAAAAAAGAGACAGTTAACGAATACGAAGGTAAAATAAGTTCGTTGAAGAGTCAGATAGATAGGATGGGCGAACATATTGAGCTTTTAGCTAAGGAGAAGAGAGAGACAGGAATATTAATGTCCAATAAGGAAAGCAATAATATTTCTAAAATAAACAGTTTGGAGAAAGTTATAGAAAGAAACATGAAAGAGATTCAAGAAGTGAGGGCCAAGCTTAAGATTATTAGTGAAGAGTGCAATATGCTCGTGAACAAGAACGCGGGGTTAAATTTCGTTATAAAGAGTCGACAGGAGCAAATAGGAAAGGTTATGTTTGAAATGGTTATGACTCTTGTGGCAAAGTTCCAGGCGCTATCAGAAATGGAGAGGAAATATTCAGCAAGCAAGAAAGTAAACATGATATTTAATAACATTAATGTCTGTAATGGTAAAAGCGTAAATGCGACAAGCAGATCTGAGTTCAATGCTAATAGTCCTAGGTCAAATGGAATATTTGGGCTAAACACTGCAGTATCAAATATTTTTAATCTTATAATTAGCTATGGAACTAAGGCAACCAATAAGGCAAAAGAACTAAGTGGATATATAAACAACAGCGACCAGTACAGAATAGACGAGCTAAAAAATCACGACTTTTCTTCCTGCAAATCTGGCTACGAATACTCTTATATAAGCCAAACTGAACTGGTTAAGGCCCTTGATTCGGTGGATGATTCAAAAATGCTCTCATTATTTAGTAAGATAATTGGTGTTGTAGTTAAAGAATATATATATGATGGCGTTAGTCAATTAATAGAGAACGTTAGGACAGTTCACAAGAATTTATTAGTAGGCGTGAGTACCGGAAAACTGAGCAGTAATAAAAATATCAGATGCCTCAGCAGACGACATTCGATATCAAGTACAGGTGATTTATGTAGAGTCAATAAAACAAAGAACACAAGCGATAATCAAATTGTGTTAGGTGGAGACGACGGTGAACTAGATAGAAAAGGTGATAGCTTTGAGATGGAACTTTTCAAAAAGAGTCTGAAAAGGGCAAAAGAGGAACTGATGGAGGTCTCAGGACAGCTAAAAGAGGCGCGGACGGTCAACCAGATGCTCAAAATCAAACTCGGCGTCGTTGAGAAGAAACTTGAAGTGAAGACGATCGATTCGTATACAAAACTGGTCGATTTGATAAGCTATAGCGTTTCAAGAGATAACATTTTCCAGCGCGATAATTATGATAAGCTTATGGTATTGATAGTATTATGTTTAGTTCGTAGTAAGGACGAAGTTGTGTTTAAAAGCGATTGTAACAGTGGTGCTAACGAACAGAGAGATAGAAAAGTGATCGATTTTAATGTTGAAAACTTGCTTACATCTTTCAAAACTGTGCTTGAAACGTCGTTGAACAATTACGCATTGAAATTAACTAATCGGAGCGACATAGGAAGCATTGGCGGCGGTGTAATGGCATACCAAATGAACGAAAGTTGCGAAGATTGTAAAAAGTACAAGGAGATAATCGAAGCGCAAAAGATGGAGGATTGTAAGGAGAGACCGATGCCAAGAAGGTTGATAATGCCGCCAGTTGCAATGAGACGCAATTCAGCATTCGCTTCTATGCCAGCAAGTGCATTTACAGCAGCTATAACAACGCCAAAGCTTTTAAACAGTACCAAATCGAATATTAAACAGTTTACGCCGAATATTAGCGGAGCGTTTGGAGGAAATGGTATTGGCAGTAATAGTGGACTCTCTGGTGGTAACTTCACCAGCAATTATTACAACAATATAAGTCAACTGGAAACGCAAATAAAGCCTAGTATTATTAGGTCGATTAAACTAGGTACACCTCATGAAAATAGTAACGGCAGAATTGTAGGCAGTGGCGGTATGGTGAGCAGTAAATCAGAGTTTCAGCTGGACAAAAGAATGATTAATTCGAGCAAGTATAATGAGAGTAGCTTGTCATCGGTGGATATATATAAAGGAACGAGTAAAGTGTATGCGAAAAGTATGAAGAATCAAGTCAGCAGTAGTAGCTGGAGCAAAAGTGATTCTAATATATATGATTCAAGCATTTCGTTTACAGATTCATCAAACGAAATCGATTTTGTGAACAAAAATCAAGTATCGACCAAAGGACTGAATACGCAAGGATTTGGTTTGTTTAGCCGAGAAAATTCGAATTTCGGAGAAACTGGGCAGGGAATAAAATCCCAAGGTAAAATGTGGGCTAGCGATGGTGCTGGTATTCAATATTCACGAGCAATATATTCGGAATCTAACAAGGGTCTAAGTAGTATAATGAAAAATGTTGGATTAAACATATTTTATCCAAGTAGCAACACGATTCATGGCCAGCATATGAAAACGATGGCGAAAAATTTCCCAAGTGCCAAGGAAAATTGGACAAGTCAGCTTGAGATTAAAGGTAGGGAAATAAAGGAACAGTATTTGCCAGAGAATATAAAGAATTCAGGTAGAATAGATGATGAGATTAATAGTCAAGGAAATTTGGGCCAAGCTAGAAGAAATCTCGGAGTAGATATTTGCAGACTGGTCGAGGATCTAAAATCAGAGTTTAGTATAAGGTTCATCGAAAAGTTCGACGAGTACGATTCGAATCAGATTATTGAAAGTAACAGTAGAAGGATCGAAATACAACATCCTAAAGCTTCAGAAATGAGAGTTGAGTTTTTGTTATTACTTCAGAAAATCGAAAATGAGCACGCAAAAGACATTGAAGAACTGAGTAAGAAGTATAAAAAGTTAATCCTGAATGGAGATGCCGCAAATTAGTTTTTTTTGTTTTAATTTTTTACTTGCAAACGATTTGTATAAATGTAAAATTCTTAGTAGTTAACAACCCAATAAAATTGTAAAAAAAGTAGTTTTGTAATTCGTTTATCATTAAACATATTTTAAAGTTGAAATATCTTTAAAATTATCTTGGTTAATATACAATTTATAGTTCTTTGATAAAATTCCCAAATTGACCCTCACAAGCCAAAAAGTCGCATATTGACTCCAAAAAGTCTAAAGCATCTCAAAACAAGTAGTCCCAATTTTCGAGTTAAACAATTAGCTAAAAAAAATTTCTCCCAATTTCTTGTTGTGTTTAGTATTTACTCAAATAAAGCGTTCTAGGGCATTATATTCCCTTTTGTTAGCGCAAACAGACCAAAAGATCAAATAATGATTAAATTTAAATTAGCTAGTGACTATTAACCCTCTCTGGTGCAACACTTTTAAAATTAACAAATTTATTATTCCCGATTTTACTATAATATACCAATAAATGATTGAGCCTCGGAATTGTATTATTTTTATTGAATCTAATTTTCTATATTTGGTGGGCCAAAAGCTTTCTACACCCGTGAACGGGTTAAGCGTGAAGTATCTATTCGATTGTTTTATTTTATAAAAGAAATAGTCGTAACTTGTAAATATTTTCGTTTCTAAAAACATTAAAGCGAAAAAAACAATTTATCTTGAAAAGTTATCTAGAAAAAACTTATTAATACTCTATGTATACATCATAATTTTTAGGCAACAGCAGGCCATTAGGATAATAAAACTATTGGATTTATACACACCATTATATTATAAAAATGGGATGTACAAGAATCATAGAACATATTTAACATCTTTCTAAACTGACTCTAGTTTGAAGTTTTAGGTACTACAAAAAATACACCGAGCCCTTAAAAATAATTTATTTTGCCTCAAATGTAAATCATATTCAAAAATTTATATTATGAATTCGCATTTAGATTGAATTTATATATACGTATTAAAATATACGAAACAAAGCTAAAGATACCAAAATTCTCAAATTTATTATCCAAGTTTTCATGCTAGTTTCAAAATATGTTTCTTTTTATTAATATTTTTATTAGATAAACTATGACGTTTTTATAAACTATCGAAAAATATTACGTCTACTATAAATTAAAAAAAATATGAAAACTAAATTAAAAAAACTAAATAGTATCAACTTGCTCTAATAAAAATATTTAAAAAAATAGCTATAATAGATTATAAAATTTGTATAAATTGCAGACCAAAAACACTGAAAATATCTTTTAGAATCACTACTTAATTCTGAAATAAAAAGCCTTTACAGTAAATAAATAAATGATAACTTTTCTGTTTGGATAAATAAGGCAAAATAATAGCTTCTTGTGTCGAAATATAACCTGTGAATACCTTCTAATATCATTATGTATATTAAAAACCCCAAAAAATTTAAGAAAGCTTTAGTTTGGCTTAATTTATGCGCTATCGAGTATAAAAAAATCAAAAGGATCCGTGATAAACAATATCAAGATAAATAAGAAAAATAAATTAAAATTCTTTTAGAAATCGTTTTATTATTGAAATAAAATAACTTTCAGATTTTTTTAAATTGAGGAGTATAATAGGGTTTTAAAAACTAGTTCAATAGTTATTTGGCTTTTTGAAAATAATTTGGGTTATATTAAAAAAATATCAAAAACAGAATTTTAAATTTTTTATAGTATGATTAGATAATATTTTATTTTATAATTAAATATTGTAATTTTTGCGATAAACTTTTTCTCTATAGCTTTGGAATTTAAAGTATCATCATTAAAAAGTTGATATCTTCGATTATACTGGACAAAAATTAAAAAACACTCTCATAAACAAGTATTAATAAAAAAAACATTGAAAAAAAAATCAAACTTAAACCAAATCAACAATATATTAACTAAAATTGTGTACTGACCTTTATAAATTTTGTTGCTAACAGAAATACCAATTCTGTAGTATTAAAGTAATTAATTTACAACAAAAAAAAAATCAACATAAGGAAAAAATGTTATTTATTTGGAACCTAAAGATAAAAATTATTTTAATACAACGCAAGAAAAGAGACATCTGGAAAAAAACAAACAAACCTTTGGTTTTCTATTGTGTCAGACAGAAAAGTTAACTTTAACGGTAGTTAAAAACACTTCATTAACACCCGTCTCATATTAAATTTAAAGATTTTTTATCAATAATATATATTACCTTTTATTAATACGATAAAATAAAATATATATATAATTGCTCTTAAATGCGATAAAACACTACTATTAAAATATTCTCAAATTCATTTTAGGAAAATATTTTATTTTATAACTACAAAAAAATGTCCTAGATAAGCAAAAAGAAGGGGTTTTGATATCTGAATGTACCTGATCAACTATGTTATCAAATGACATGCACAGAATCAAAAATAGAAAATTTTGCATGCCAACCAGCATGATTTCTTTGATGATGACTATTATCAGAAAAAAAAAAATCGATTTGGTGAATTTCCTAAATACTTTGGAAGAAAAGTATTAAACTGTGGAATACTTTTTAATTACTTTAAATTTCAGTCGTTTTTAATGCATTCTAATCTTAATTTCGATACACGGGACAAAGCGGCTATCATCTCAGCTCGAAATAATATGGTTTATCATTAATAATATAAGATGTGCTTTTATGGGTAACTCGTATAAACCTTTTTCGAAGTTTTTTTTAGAAAATGCTTATTATAAATGGACAGTATGAAAACTAGTCCTTTTCATAAATGTACTGAAGTTTATTCAACAAAAAATCAGATACATTCCAATTAATATAAATATTTAATTCATTGTGCCAATAGCAGCATACGTATAAGCAATCCGAATAATAAAATTGTAAATTTTGATCTAGAAGTAATAAAATCATCAGCATAACTATTTTCTAGGTTAGTGATTTCACTTTACTTTATTTCACTCATAACAAAAAACACATTTATATTGAAGTGATTTTCAAATTCGATTTAACTATAAGAATATCACGTTTTTATAAAAACAGTTCACTGTACTTTATACTTTTAGAATATATTATGAAATTTTAAGTTAAATGTTCTTTTAAAAAGCAGTCAAAGTTTATCGATTGAAGTAAATCCTATTTCAAATTAATCTAATGGAAAATAATTTATAAGTAAATTAATTTGATAAATCCATATCGATGCATCAAAATATCCATCTGAACAGTGAAAATCATCAAATATCAGATCTATATATTTTGCTAGAAACAATACAGAAAATAAGATCATTGAGCATAGCTTAAATAGGTAGATAAGAGTTAATTCCAAAAAAAAATATAAAAGAGATATAGTATCAAAAATTTTACAGCTATTGGCTAATGGGTACAAACATTCATATAAAAATTGATATATTGTTTATTTGAAATAGTTAGGCCGATATTTATGATAATTTTTATCATAACTAATTGATTTGAATGATTATAAATCTTGTTAAAAATATTTTATTTAGATATTATTATCTCAATTGGGTTGCTTTTTAATTAATTTATTAATTTATTAATTTATTAATAGTATAATATTATAATTTTGTAATTAAAATTTTTTTTAATTTTTAATGGTTGAGTGTACTTGTTCTATATAATTGTGAAGATTCAACTAGGTAAATAGAGTTGGATTGCTTGACTGGGATATGGAATCGAAAATTTGATTCTTTTAATGAGGAGTCAATATAAAAGTTAAATTTTTTTTCATTATTCAATTTAATTCGCTATAATACTGAAGTTTTTTTTTTTTTTAGAATTTGCATTAGTATTTATTTTCGATAGAAATATAAAAATATCGATTATTTTTTAGTGCAATTATTATTTTTTTGTTCATTAGAAAAATTATGTACATTATCAATAAATTCGCCGTTTATTAAAAAGAAAATTGGACTATTGAAAATTATAAATAAGAATGAGGCGATAGTAAATAATTAAGAATTGCTTTTTTTTAAGAAATTAAAAAATTAAATTAGGGTTGATTATTTCATTAAAAATTCAATAAAATACTTTTTCAGTATTAAAGACTTTAACCGAGAACATTTTATACGAGTTAAATGGAGTAATTAGTTTTAACTCTAGATAAATTTAATCATAAAATAAACTTAGTAGTGCGTTTTATTACTAATTTTCTAATCTTAAAATTGGGATAAATATGATTAGGGTTTTTGTGAATAAATTATTTTATTGTAATGCACTTATCTGATTTTTTGGTGCTATTATTTTAATACAATAAACCTATTAATATTTAGCTACTAACTTTATTTTTCCCATAAAGGAGAAAAGAGTTCATTAAAATTTAAAATAAACTTATAAAAGTAAAAAAAATTTAAAGAATAAAATAGCCCAAAAATAATCATATTTAAGTACTTTTATTATATTCTGTATTTAGTCAAATACTCAATAAATCTTTAATTGTATTAGAATTAAAAAAAAAAATTTAATCACACTTAAAATTTACATAATTACTTTCATAATAATATACACCGCATTTTAATTGCTAAGCTGAAAAGGAAATAAAAAAAAACTTTTATGAGATATATGATAACCAAATTATTAAATTTTTTTAGAAAGAGGGAATTTATTGAAAAAATAATTTAAATCAGGTAACCAACCAAACTCAATTAGATTCAATGGATCTTTTATAAATAAATGATTCTAATTCAAGGTATCTGATAAAATTTTAGATAATTCTGGACTTACATCCCATTGTAAATTTATTTCAACTAATACATTTTTCTACATAGTTTTCAATACTACATTCACTATTTAAGATAAAATGTAAATTATCGAAGCCATTTCGATTTTTTGCATATTTAAATATAATACTAAATAATTTTTATATTTTATATTTTATATTTTATATTTTATATTTTATATTTTATATTTTATATTTTATATTTTATATTTTATATTTTATATTTTATATTTTATATTTTATATTTTATATTTTATATTTTATATTTTATATTTTAT